>LR137670.1:12054-44048 GCA_900659605.1 Tisbe holothuriae | reverse complement strand
CTGGACATGTACCTGACAGAGGTGTCCGCGCTCAAGAAGGAGATCCTCAGCGTCATCGCGGACATCAAGCTCGTCGCCAAGGGGGAGCTACTGACGGAGGAGCAGGACGAACGCCTTCGGAGGATGTGTGAGGACATGGCCAAGGGGTACTGCGCGGTGGCGCAGAGGGAGCGAAGGCTTGTCCAGGCCAAGGAGGTACGGTGTGCTACTTATGATATTATATATAAATGATGTTCATTTTAGGCTAATGACGCTGGAAGGCTCGGAGAAGCGTTGGAGCTGCTGAAGCCCACCTTGCAGCGGGGAGCTCTCTTCATCAATTGATGACCAAACGGAGAAGAGTGAAAGTTTGAATGCAAGACGCTACACGGAGACTATTTTATAAATAAAGATATTGCTACACAAAATACACAGCCGTAAATAAGCAGTTCAAATTTTTAATACACTCCCTATAATTAATTTGGAGATCACATTTTGACATGAGGTACAAACGCAACCACCCTCATGAGCCACTTGCGTCAGAGATTGTTGCTTCACTATCACATTTCTTCTTTCTCGTCCAGAAGTCCGTCGGGATGTCATACTTTTGACAGTTGGTCCGCAGCCACTCGTCAAACTCCTGGCGAACATACCTGTCTTTCATATAGTTGCTGTGGTCGCCGACTTGACCTGGAATGGGATATTAAACGTTTAAAATGGTCTAAAATGTGCATAAATACAAGTTTACCTTTGCGCATAAAGTGCCCTTCCGTTTTCACCCTCAGCCCAAACACATCCCAATGTGAATAGTTTGTACTCGGATTGTCCTTCATTGCCTCAAAGGTCGTCCTCTCGGCCACGGCGAACACCTCCGAGTCGGAGACCTGGACTCCGAGGAAGTCTGCCACGCGGCGGATCTCCCGGAATGGGTTGTCGTGCAGGTCTTCATAGCGGATGGCCAGGAATCGGTCGGGGTGGGCGGCTGCCTTGGAGAGGTACTCTGAGAGGTGGGGGAAGTAGGGTGAGTAGGGAACCTCATCGACGAGGAAACGGCGGCAGAAGCGGTCAAATGGACCCTGGAAAGAGTAAACAATACATTTATCTGTATTATCTCATTAAACTATAACTATATTCACCTCGTACTGGATGTATTTAAGCATTCTTGAAAAGTGATAGTAGGACACAACGACGTCTTTGGGGTCCCGGTGGATGTACAAGATCTGAAAGACAGGAATGAAAACGTATATGAATTAGTACTCTTTAAACGACTACCTTTGGCCCTTTGTCCTTCTTAAAAGACCACGGCAGCAGTTTGTACGGCAGATGCGTCTTGAGCAGTCGCTGGCCCTCCATCTTCTCAATGCTCTTCAGCCCGGGGTAAGGGAACTCCATGTAGGGGAAGCGGGTCTCCATGTCCTCGACCTTGGTTGGCTTCTTCTGAACGGCGTTTTCTTCATGATGCTCTGGTCCCTTAACAGGCTCTAGAAGCTCCTTGTGGGTGAGAAGGTAGACAATCTCTTGCAGCCAGGTTGTGCCAGACTTTGGGTAACTGCAAAGTATTTAAGCAGGATTATAGAACTATATTTCAACAGTATTGAGGTACATTAAATTAATATTGAAACAGTTGTAATATCTTTTTTGGTTGTAAAACGTGCCTTCGACTTATTTGGAATTTGAAATTAACAAAAACATAATATTTATCATTACCTTGCCACGACGATATCATCCGGCCTCGCCTGGAACCGATCCAGCCTCTCCATCAACCCCGACATGACCGCGTCCTCATGCACCACGCAACCGCGGTACACGACGAGCGGCAGCTTGCCCTTCACGTACTTGTCAGTCTTGATGCGGTCATCAATGGTGTCGGCAAGACGTTTCTTCTCGCGACCGGACACAAAGTACTACAAAAAGCGAAAGTTAAAATACTACAGAAAGCCACGTTTGAAAAAAAAATGCCTCACCTTGTACCCGCCCCACCCGACGACGACCACCACCATCGTGTTGACGACCTTGTTGAGCCACGGCGGGAACTCGTACGCGTCATGCTGCTCATAGTGAGAGTTCTTTTTCTCACCCTTGCCACTGGCGTACCGTCTAAAGGCTCCTCCGTGCCGCAAAGAGCCTCGATGCAACAGGCTCCGAGTCCACGACAACATTGGGACTGCAAGGAACAAGTTTTAGAATGATTTACAAAGAGAGTCGATTTGTCATCACAGCAGTCGAGGAGACGCTAACAGTTTTATTCACGGTATTCACTTTCGGTTGGGATATGTAAATGTGACTAAGATGTACAATATGATTGGCAATAAGAGTTCATTTCATGGCGTAGGTGACTGCAGAAGGTAAAAACAAGGTTATAAATTAATTATCATTCATTATTATTGCGAGCGTTTCTTTCTTCACAAGACTCGTTCGTAGAACAAGAGGTAGGCTTGGCACTTGAGCACCTTGTCCTCGGAGACTTCCATCACATGACCGTCGGAGGCGTAGTACCATTTACTCGGAGGTTGCGCAGTCTCTTCGGAGGAGTCGACCTTCTTCATCTCACTCTTCTTACGCTCCTCTTCTGCCAACACTTTCCGCTCAATCTCCCCTAGTAACGAGTAGACCTCGTCACTTTTAGCTGTGGGCCCTCCGTAGAAACGAGTGTAACCCTCAGGCCCAGCAGGCCGGACTTTAACAAAGGCAGTATAGTGGCCACCGCCTATACTACCACTGTGCTCCACAATGGCATAGAGCGTGTACATAATCTCCGCCTGCCCAGCTGCCACGGTCGGCTGGCTCACAGACGTGGTTGAGCAGAACGGGGCCAGGTTCAGGTTGACCGGGAAGCTGACATGCTTGTTGACCTTTCGAATGTTGTACAGAGTCTGCTGGAAGCGCTTGAGCTGCACGGTGAGCACAGCCGGTGGGCAGAAGATGAGCAGCTGCTTGGACGCGTTGCTGTAGACGGTGTCGTTCTTCTTCTTCTTGTCGGGGTCTTCAGACTCGGACTCGGATTTGCTCTTCTCCCGTTTGAGCTGGGTGCACTTTTCACAAGCCCACTTATTCTGACCGGTGAGCAGCTCGGGCGCGGTGAACTGGGACAGACAAGAGTAGACGGAGCATTCGCCTGCCTTTGCGTGGTATCTCGGCGCGATGGATGTGAGCGTTCTTGCCACCCACTCATTTTGCCTCCTCGCCTTGAGCCGGACGTCGTCATCCTTGGCTGCTGCGTCCTCCTCCTCTCCATCGCCTTCATCCGCCGCGTCCTCATCCACTTCATCCTTACCCTGGACCGTCGCAACGGACAGCTTGCGCACTTTTCGGCAGAGTTGCTCCATGTGCGGGTCGAGGTGTTGTGGGTCGGGTTGGAACGCGGCAAGGGAGTTTCGTTTGGCTACATTACTATCGTCCAAATTGTCTTCGACGTCGCCTTCACTTGACGCACCGCTGTCCGATTCATCATCGGAGGCCTTGATATCCTCTTGAATGTCGGACGTCGGTTCGGAAGACTTTTCTCGCTCCGAAGAGCCTCTTGCGAGTCTCTCCAGCGGGATTGGGTTTAATGACTTTAACGGAGACTTCTTCCGAGGACTCTTTGTCTCCCTGTCATCAGCTCCGTTGACCTCGAGATAGGTTGATTTTGTGTCCTCCTCCTTGTCATCGGTCTCCTTCTTCTCCTCCTCGTCTCCCTCCTCCCACTCCTCGCCATAGTCCCACTCCCAATCTTCGTCCTCCTCCGAGTAGCCGTCCTCGTCGTCTTCCTCGTTGCCATCGGCTGGACCGGAGGCGACCTTTTTACTCGTACTGGCCTTGCTCTCGAACGCAGACGTCTTGTTGGACACAGAGTTGGAGGGCGGGAGCTGTAAGGTGACCTTGACCGAAGGCTCTTCTTTGTCTTCTTTGACCTCTTCTTTGTCTTCTTTGGCCTCCTCTTTGCTTTCATCTGCCAGGGAAGACTTTACGGATCCATACTCCTCTGAAACACTCCTTGACTTTGCAGTCTCCAGATCTTTGCTATTGCTATTGCTATCGCTGTCCTTGTTCTTCTCACTCCCTTCAAGCTCCTTCTTTATTTTCGCCTCGTCATCGTTATCATCATGCCCACTATCTGCTTCATCGTCCTTTCCAGCATCACCATTAGTTGCACTATTTGTAGCACCACCTTTTCGGTTCTTCCTCTTATCCCGCTTATTCTGCCTCTTCTCTTTCTTCAGCTGACTCTTGGACTTGCCCTTGGAGGCTCCGAAGCAGGAGACCTCGGCACTATCGTCGTCATTGTTGTTATCTCGATTGCCCTTCTTGTGCTGCGGCCTCGGAGGCTTCTCCTCCACAAGTGGGAGGCTGAGGTCCAAGAAAGGCTCGTAGATCTGGGATGAGCTGTGACACGACTCGCAGACGATGGTCGACACCAGCTGACCGCCGAATATCTTGTCGACCAGAGTATGATTAGAATGCCTTGCCAAGGCCTGTAGTTTCTTTCTTGTGTTTACGTTGACACTCTTTGGATCTGTCTTTTCCGATAAGCCAAACTCTTTGAGAATTGAGCTCCGCTGCCGTTTGACTTCCTCATTCCGGAGCCCTTCCAGCAGATGCCTGAGCAGCTCATGCGAGTCTTGCTGCTGCCCGCCGCGAAAGTGCGGCGACCGTCTGCACACCTGGCCAAACAAGTGCGACGGGTTGTACACACCAGTCCGACCCAGAGACGTCATCTCCTTAATAGCCGCACCCAATGATAGCGTGATGGCCCCAGCTTCAGCCAGTTGTAACGTCTTGGACTCGAGCAGCTCCCCGTTGTTTAGCGTGACTTCAGGCAGCGCAAACGCGGCGCCCTTCTGCGCATGGGTGTCCAGCGCGTGGGTCATGGGGTGGGACTGTGCCAATGATTGTAGCACTGCATTGAAGAAGCAAGTGTTGCCATTGTTTGTGAGACCTCTTGCTTTAGGCAGCTGACCCGACGCGCCAGCAGCAGGGGACGATCCCGTGACTGAGCCCTGTCGGGTAGCAATTGACTTTGGCCCTGTCACCCCTGGCCGGCCCTTGCTCTGCTCCACCTTCCTGATGAAATCCACGGCCTCCCTGAGCTTCTTAAACGAGTCGACCTCGATCCCCTTGTCGCACTTTGTGCAGAACAGCTCCGGTTTGTTGTTGTTGTCCTCGAAGCTCTGCGTGACGTTGACCATGATGCAGTGGAGGTCGGTGTGGTTGGCATCGTAGAAGTGGACTTTGCGGTGGTTGTCATCGCAGACCTGCAGCCCGCAGCGGAGACACAGCCACAAGGAAACCTTCTTTGACGGATCTGCCTTCTTTTCGTCATTGTCCTTGGCTTTATCTGACGTTTCCTTTGGTGATGCCTTCGTTGCTTTTGTTGCTGCCGCGGTTGCAATCTTGCTCTTGTTCTTCTCCCGGACACAGGGGTTGCAATGGCCAACTCTAAAAGAATAAGAAAGTTACAACAGCCCAAGACGTACATGTTTGACCTTTTCTACCTCGCCCATGCCGTCTTGAGTGTCTTCTTGAGTCCTGGTATGTGGACTGCCTTGGCCACATGGGGGCACTTTCCCCCGGCGGTCCCACTGTTGGCCTCTCCCAGCCTGTCCGAGGTGTGCTCTCCCTCTCCGTCCCTGGGCATGGGGTCGTCCTCCGAGGACACGTTGCTGTCCTGGAAGTGCTGGGGAATCCCCTGACGTCGCTTGGGGCCCATGATGGGGACAAGAAGGGCACTTTGGTCTGGTATTGTATCACTCTCTGGGGGTTTCTCCTTTTTCGCCCATGTTGTCACTTTTCCAACCCATGCAGTAAAAAAGAGAAGAAGAAGAAAAACTGAGCTAAATCAGGAAGAGAAGAAAGAGGCCAAAAAGGGACGACATTTACAAGGGAAGTAAAGAGCTAGGATGATATAAAACTTGTTTATTATCGCATATTTTATGCATTTTGTTGCTTATAATTTACTGTTTAATCGTTAAAACACAATTGAACAGAAAATATGGGTCAAAATCCCTGTTTCAGAACATGGAGGATTCAGGAGGAATAAAACCAACTCTAATTTTCTGGTCGCAGCTTCTTTTCTTTGTCGTCCCTGGCGCACGAGAGGTTCAAAATAGGAGGAAAAGAAGTGGAAACAACGATTATATTAAAAGTATTTTAATTTTAACATATATTTAGCATCTACTTATGAACAATATTGAAAGAAAATGCAATTTGCCGTTGTTAATTTAATAGTATTTATGTAATAATGCCAATAAAATACTGCAACATTAAATATATGTTTCTCTGTTGACTTCCTCGCTTCTTTCTTCAATGAAAATCTCATCTCAAATTTTTGCCACCCAAAAGTGAAGAACGGATTCAAATCGGAACCAATTCTTTCATCGTTTAATCTGGTCAAAAGGTATTTCACCGTGTGTAAGTGATTCAATCGTGTCCTAGAGTGTTCTGCAACAGTGAATTGGCCGAAATTCGGACTCAAAAGGATTCTTGGGGACACCACAACTTTTGGGTAAGATCATGGAGCATAAAGCATGGCATTTTAGGTCCCAATAACTATCTAAATTTGCCTGACTAGGATTTAACACCCTTAAAACAGCAATATACTGTGCTTAATGAATGTTTCATCTTTAAAAGTCTCGTTTCTAACTTCTCATTCTTTGGATGGCCTAAGGCGCGCATCACAAAAAAGTCCTCTCTTGAGTGGCGATGACGTAATCGACCGAAAACCAGCTTCGAATTTAAATCATTTAAAATCACATTCAACCAGAAGCGAAAATTCTTGAAACATGAATCAGGCAAATGGAAATAGCCACAAATGCACATTAAACACCGTTGCAAATGCATTGAAGGAAAGCATATGCAGATGTAACGAAGACTAGGCTCGCTTTTTTATCTACGGATTCAACATTTTTGTCATCATCATTCTGCAGTTTCGTCTCTGCTTTTATTTGCCTTTGAAATTCCAAGCGACGAACTTCTTCTTCTCTCCCGAAGGTTAGTCCGGTTTCAGCCGTTTATTGACATTTCTCACTCTCTATAATACTCAAAATCTTCTTTCCAGCCCTGCCAAACAACACATCGATTATCGCCCCGATTCGTTTCCGATTTGTGCTTCTCCTCATTATTTTCCCATGTGCGACACCCACTCGGGGCAGAGGAGACGAGTTCAAAGTGGGGCAGAAGAAGAAAACAAGAAGAAAATAAAGTAGTGACGGTTTAAAAGTGAAGTGATTTAACAGAGTTATAAAAGCACAGCCAAAATGTCGTCCAAGGAGAGGTCAAAATCAAAAGGAATGGTAAGAAAGCGATTAAATTATTGTGAGTGAAAAATTGCTTATCTCGTGTAGCTGTCGTGGCTTTTAACATTTGTAGGATATGCTGCTGCTGCTGTTTGCTTATGCTCTCGATCTTCTTTTATTACATTCATACATGCAGGGAGGACTATTAGCAGTTACAACGTTAAAAAGGTCTAAGGTCAGGCATTAATTTTGTGCATGGTAGATTTTAAATAGTCTATTAAAATATACCTGATTATAGTCGAATGGGCTCAATAAAAGTAATCTCCCAAACCCTTTCTGATACCGGGGACACACCTCTCAACTCTATTCCGATCATCCTCTTGCTCCTTCTCTCTATTTCACTCCTATTTCCATCTGTACAATGTGTAACAACAGTAGCATAGTAGTCGGAAAAAGGGCTTTTTCTCCTCCTGCTGTTGTTGGATTGCAAAAGCTGCTTTTAATCGGGAATAGGAGCGGAGAGCTGGGAAATAAAACGTGAGGAACACACGCACACACACCTTGATATAGAAGCTGTAAAGTGTCGCCGTCGCCGTCGTCTGCTCTGAATTCAATTTCTTTTTTTTGCCTCACATTCCAATTAGTTTCGAATACAATGATGAAGAAAAAGGCGATAGAGTGAGAAATTCAATTGAGAAAACGGTGCTCAGTGGAGTGTGTAAATAGCTCATTTTAAGAGTTCGTTTATTATGTCAAAGGATAAACAGAATCACCATCATCACAGTCCAAAAGCAATGGTAAGACATTCTTTTTCTATCCCTGCCGTCTCTGTTCAAGCCTGTCCATGGCCTCTGTTTGACTCGCTTCCCTCTCCTTCTGCGCCTCCATCCTGTAGCTCGTCCTCCGCCCGTCAGCCTCGTTCTTAAGCACGCCCTCCCCGTTCACGATGAACACCTTCTCCCTGGGCACGCCCGCGGCCACGTAGGCGGCCGTGTCAGAGTCCTTGTTGCCGTACGCGCTGTCCACGACCTCGGGTCCAAAGTCAAAGAGTGAAAAGAGTTCGCGGAGGGTCTTTTCCTTCTGGAATTGGGGGTTGGTGAGACCCTCGAGGGCGGCCTCGGCAAGGGGCTTTGGGGACATGAAGATGGGGCCGTAGGGCAGGGAGTAGCCCTTGAGGCCTTGTAGTGTCTGGAAATGAAGCAACATTTATATGCGGTAAAATGTTCATAAAAGTGAACCGACATTCCGTGCACATTTTGCTTCATCAGCGAAATTTGACACCTTTTGAGGTAATTCATGGAAATTGCTTTTTGATGGCCGCACTTCACTCCTCCGAGGACTTTAAAGTAACTAGCCAGTTATTGCATCTGCTTACTTTTACCTCCAATTGTGGTTAGTATTGTAAATTTACCTTAAAAAGGTAGTCCCTAGTATCACTATCATCGCCCATTGACCTCGCCGTCAAGTACACCATCTGGAGCCCCTGCAACTTCTGCTTGCCATCAAAGAGCTCGACCACACCCTCGTGATCCGCCGTGGCGCCAAAGTAGGGCAGCACCTTGCCCTGGACGTCGCCGACGGTGATGGTGCCGTCAATGTCGGTGAGCACGAGGCGCGTGGTCTGTTCGAATAGGTAGACGATGAAGCGGATCTCCACGCCGAGGGAGGGCACTTTGTACATGGCGAGGTTGCCGCCAGAGTGCAGGTTGAACGATTGCCACTCGGGGGACGTGAATGTGAATCTTTAAGAAAAGGATCTTCAATTTTCTATTCTACTCCTTACATACATTTTGAGCTAAGTAAAGCGACCGTAATTCCTAGAAAGCGTATTCGTAGTTTTTATACATTACCTTTCCGGACCTGGCCGTGAAAAGCAGGCATTTCCAGAATCCGTAATTGTCATCTTCAGTGGAGATTCCATTCCATTGACCACAAGATGAACCAGACGACCTTCTCGACTCTGAAATTGTCATAATTAACACTTGCTGTCCGATGACAACGAAAAAGTTTAGTTACCTTTATGAGCGTCCGCCAGTTTGCAAACTTCCCAATCTGAACATGCATCGGCGTGGACTTGAACGATCCATCTGATTGTCTAACCACGACAACATCGGGAGCCCCGTTCACGAGAGCCTCGGAGGAGTCTTCCTCACTGCTCCGAGAGCCATCGCCGCTGCAGTCCACGCCGGCGTGCACTGTTGTCGAGGCCACTAGGAGGACAAGTACGGCGGTCAAGTTCATGGCTCAGCTGATAATGATGCAAGACTGCACTTTCACTGCTTTTATGCAATTGTTGAACGGACGGGGAAGACAAGACTTGTTTATGGGAAGTTTGCCAAGCTTGTCTCGGGGTCACTTTCCTAGTGAAGGAAACTGACGAACTTGATAAAGACTGTTTAACTGGCTGAATGATACTACTTTTCCTCTTCACTCCAGTGAAACACTTTTTTAACTGGAATGTACGTGATGATGATGATTCACTTACTTTTCACTTTTGATACTGATGATGGTGATACGCTTCGCTGAGGATCTACACAGGGCATACCGCACAAGGTGACGCTACTCTGTTTACAATAGTCTGATTTGTGGACGACAGCTCTTTGTGCCTTTGTAGGCCCATGTTAGGCCATGTACAGGCCTATCTTACGTATGACATGAATACCTGGAGCAAATAAATTCCGAAAATTATTTTCTTTTTTTAAATTAAGGAAGTTGTCGTAACCCACATATGGGCTTAAGTATTCGTGATACTTTTTATCTCCTTGATAGAATTTACGAGCTAATAATAAATGTCATATTTACGCGTTTCCTGAAGCTCTTACGGCCACTTCAATTACGTTATCAACCTCATAATCACAGCAAACAAATTCACTCTCCAAGTGCATTATTCATCATGTCATTGTTCTCTCAGCGGGCGGCTCACCATTCTCCTATTGTCTTGAGCAAGGGTGTGAACCATTGAAGTACACGCGGTGTTGTCATTGTACGTCAATGGTGCGAATCAGATGGAAGGCGCTGCCGGAGGGGGCAAAATATGAGTTGACAAAAGACGGGCAAATTTTAATTTCCAAGGGCGGATTAAAATTGTGTTAATTGCCTCCGAGATATTTAATGCATGCTACTACATTGTACAGAGTGTGCGATAGCAGAACTGAAACTCGTATCCAAGTAGTAGTTAGTAATAAAGAGGAGTATTATGAGGTCACCCTGTACTAATAATTTTCTTACGCATTCATTCTACTTTCGGATGCATATTTTGCACGACTCAAATGAGCTATTTTCAAGTCATCTGGACTCATTTCACGGTCCAAAGATGAAATTGTTTATTTTTCAACTTTTTGATGATTTGGGCATTTTTATTTCGACACTTCAAACCGAGACGAATTTGTTTCCTTCAGTCAAAAATGGCACGCCTTTCTTCACAAAATAGACCCCATTATAAACATTTTATGAACTTCAAAATGGGCGTTTTCTATACATCGATATCTGTCATTTCCATAACATTTTATAACGTCTTAACCTTTTTGCTCATTCAAACCCCGAAGCTTCTTTTTAGATCAGAACGGTTCTGCATATTTAATGAAGACTCAGATCATCCCGATACATAAAAATAAACCCTTAAAATCTACCCGCGCGCATAATAATCTCTTAGAACACAACACCAGGAAGTCGTCATAATCCTGCATCATATTTTGCACAAAACTCCTTTTTCTTGAAACTTAAATTGCTCCTGAATTGATTTCGCGGAAAAGCGATCATCTCTCACGCAACATGCATCATCTTCTAAGGCCACTCCCACGCGGGCTCTTTATCATGATGATACGGGCAAAACAACGTTGTTACTATTACTATTATTCATGACGGACGTAAAATTCCAATGATGATCGCTTATATGCTTTTTTGCCGCCGTAGGGTTGCCAGATTCTACTTTTTGGAGCAAAAACGATCCTGACCTTGGCTGGCGTTTTTGCTACCTCAAGACTTCCAATGTTGCCTTTAGAGTTTATATACATTTCGTATACTCTAATTGCACAGATGTAACGTACATTTGAAGGCCTTATTGTGTTGAAACGTTAGCTTGGTAGCCCACTTTTTTATTCACTTAGAGTGACACGCGAAATGCGTACAAAGATGTTGTTGGATCACGCTTGCCACTCATTACAACAATGAAAGGAGTGTTGTACGCAAAAATATGAAGACAAATTTTAATTCCATTTGGGAATTCGTATTGTAATATTTTAATTGAATTCAAGCCTCTTTTAATCCGAGAATTGCATATTCCGTACGTTAAATGGAATGTCAAGCTTGTAAAACCAGGTCATAAAACTGTTATAAACCCCTTTTTCCACCCAAAATGTCTTGACATTACAAGCATCAGATTGCAATGATAATAATACGATCACGCTCTTTTTCACTCCATCTCGCACCGTAGCTTCCCTTTTTTGCAATTGCAGTTGTAAAATTGGAGCCTAAATTTGGTATAAAACGGTCCTGAAACCCCCATTTCGTCGTTTACAAACGTTGCCTTTTTATCTACCATGACCTTGGCTCTGTTTAAAAAGTGTCGCATTTCATTATTTCAATTTGTGCCGTTGTTGCTGCTCTTGAAACCCGCAAACAACCGACTAATTCGCAAACAAGGCACTTGGGGTTCTTCTTTATATTTATACACACATTGTATGCACGGCTAACAATGCACATATGCAGAACTAATCCAGCTTGCTTTGCACCGTGTACAATCGGCTTTTTTATGATATGCATGAGACTGCTTTTAAAAAAAGTGAGCCCAGAATATACCACACACTGCCATCGTGGATGTTTATAATGTACACACATCCTGTGAGCGCTCTTGCACTCGTAACGGACAAATTTATTGTTGGGGTTTGAAAGGTCGTGATTTAGGACGACTGACTTCTGCAACTAAAGCGCCGTATATTACAGGGTGGCTCAATATGAATGGCACTTATTCTAGAAAATATACTTAATTTACCATCATTCCTAACCATGCAACAAATACATTTATTTGAAAGGAACACAGCCTGTACCAAAAAGTGGATTAAATGGCATAGTGTTTTATTAGGGAGTTGACATAAGTGTCAATGTTACTGGATCACCCTGTATTGAGTATTATAACTCAATTTCCATCCCGACGTCGTGTTTGGTCCTCATTATTCATCTTCTTACGCACAGGACAACAAAGAACAACAACATGATGACTTGGACATTTCCCCCCGATAATCCTTGATGGGCTTAAATTCCAACCCCATGGATGACTTTTGTCTTTAAGGATGTTGTCGTTTTTATCAATGTTTGTCTTCTTAAACCCGCCCACATTGAGTTGTTTTTACATGCTTAGGAGCAAAAAAGGTTTAGTCACAGTGATTCATATTAATGACAACCCTTTAGCGTGTCCATTCTAGACACGTCCGTAGTCGACTGTGAAAATTACCATTTCTTTAATGTTATTATTGGCCTTCTGATTTATATATGCAGCGAGCACCCTTTTTACCTCCATATTGTTATTCTCATTTATGAAGAAGTAGCTCGGCATTGGTTGCCAAAATGTCCGTCTTTTGAGTTAATGAAAAAGGGAATTGAATGTAACGCTGCGGTGACCTTTTGTGATAATTGAAACTATTCCATGCTCATTGAGAGGTAAATAAGATGATTTACTGGCTAAGGAAGCATCATGACAGTGGGTAGGAATAATAAACAAAAAGGAATACTAGCAACTACTTTTCAAAAAAGTAATTTAATGTTCAATTTCTTCAACTGAATTTCAAGGCTTGAGTAACGTGATACTTTAAGGCCATTTTACTTTTCGAATGTAATTTTGTAATGCCTGACAATAAATAAACTTCTCACACACGTGTTATGCCCTTCTTGATTCGTCAATTCTTCTGCTCATCTGGCAGCGGAAATTGGGTGGTTTTCGGGGCTGCTGCTGCCTTCAAATGGCATTATTATGATTACAAAAGTGCAGCTTTTTGAGCTTCTCACTAACGGCCTTCTTCTTCTTTCTTGTTGTAGCGCCAACTTTAGATCTTAAAAACAACGTTGCTACTGCAGTTACGTGCGTAGTATTACATGCGGGAGAGGAAATATAATAATCAACTCAAGTTCACGCTCTAATTTGCTCAAAATAATCTTTTAACAGACATTTGTGTCGTCCCCCCGTGACATGATTCATGAGTGCCTTTGTGTGTTTGCAGCTGTAAATCACTGTTCGAGGGAGGGACTTCGATATTATTGATAAACTAAGGTGTGCCTTTTGTTTTGTTTTTACGGGAAAACAATTTCAAATTGCGTGTCTCCTCGCCTAAATATGGTTACATGACACAAAACAGCCCTAACAGATAACTCATGTGGCAAAACTGCCAACCCTTTTTTGCCCCACACTACCCTCGGGTTTATTATAATCCTGCGATTACCATAATTGTGATTCTCACGCAAGCGTCAAAACTCCTCTTTAAGCACATTCTTGAGTATTATAAACACTTTGCATTCCACTCACGAATACGTGATAATATTAAAAGAAAGTGAATGACGCAATTGCGTACAAATTCAAGCAACAAACAAGCGTCACAGCGATTAAAATCGTTCTTCTCTCACGCCGACGCACTTCATTCATTATTCATTGTAACACTTGGGACAGAGTTACAATCAGACATTGTCATGGATTACAAATTTAAGAGTAATTCTTAGTAAAATTTACTAAAGATACGTGTCTTACAATCTAATGAATCTAAATGTAATATGACAATGCTTTACATCAGAATAATTGCATACACGCCGAATATTAAGATCAACTTCATTTTATATCACTTGCTCCCCTTATTACACGCTTATTACACATTCTTCTTCTTCTCGTTGTCTCGAACTGCATCACATATCAAATTATAGCCTTGTCGGAACTCAAGGGCATCTGGCAATTAAAAGCAGACAACATGACATTCTTCTCGTAGCATAACGAGCCTGGCAACACAATACCATCTTTGACGGATTAGGATTTGAGGAATTGTTATTTTATTCGCGTGCTGGTAATTTTCTGCCACTTTTTTACGACGCTGAATTGTATTGTCATTAACGCGTATATGCATGGAGTTTTATTGGATGGAGCGAATTGACAAAAAGCAGACAGTTGTGAAAGATATACCAGAGACTGTCTTGTCATTAACCATTTAAATTGTCGCTTAGAACTAATGAGCCAGAAATACATTTTTCAAAAGCTTCCCGCAAAAATGTGCCTTGAAAATTGCTTCTTAAACGTTGTAATGAGTCCAATTTGCCCCCTTGATTTAGCCAAGAATATAAACAACTTTTGCACGAACTTTCAGGGGTTGTAATGTATGAAAATTGAGTGTCACTTTAAGAAAATGGCAACCCTGAAGCTCTGTTTGGTGATCTTGAAAACACGACGATTTCTGGAAAATGAAAGACAATGCTCCTCCGTCGTTTGAGGCTAATAATAATTGATCCAAACAATTGATATTCCACGTAAATTCAACATTCATTGTCCAGTAGCAGCATTAAGCGCAATTAAAATATGAATATGACCATTTATATGACGCATTTCCTGGCCAAATGAACATGCAAAATGTGAAAATCATTGCGGCACTTCCTGTTCCATTGGCACTTTTTTGTTAGAGTTCCCATACATGTCTGTAATGTGACCCCGTCTAACCTTCCATTTTTGACATGATGATAACTACCACTGCTGAGTCCTTCACTGTTTTAAAACACAACTTAATGATTCTCCTCAGACCTCAAATGAACCTCTTAAGAAGTTTCATCAGGGTAATTATAGGGCTTTTATTACTCCTCTTAACGATATGATGATTATATACAAGCACATTTCTTACCATCAGTGAAAGAACCGAAAATCACCATATTCCTTTTACGTCGTATTGATTCATTTTCGCCCCCGAGGAATATTCATTCAAGATGACAAAAATAATGTACTAACGATCTTTATCATGGAATTTAAATGCATTACGTTTACACATTTTTATGCGGTCGTGACAGAAGTTTTTGTCATTATGTGATACACGACTTTTATTGTGTTGCGGAAAATATGCCGAAAATAATCTTGAGTATACTTAACATATGTGGGCGGGGGTTTGTTATACATTTTAAAAGCTCTTTTTATGATAATTCAAGACGCTTTTTATCCCCATTTTCGTCGTGCACTTGTCAACAGAACACAATAGATTTTGAGCTATGAGCATGTCTTTCTGAATACAAACGCAAAACTCAAATTAGAGCATTCAGTTTGTCACCAAACCTACGCATTAACCTAAGCCTGTTTATTAACTCATTGACGCATAATATGAGCTTATAATTAAGTCGTTATCCTCGGCACATAACCGACAAAAACATCCGCGCGTCAAAATCTCTCCATATTTCACCCCCTTTTTGCTGACTTGTGAAGAAGTCTCGTTGTTATTAATGTTGCTGAGCGCGCATTCCGTGTTCTAAAAATGCGTCAGTCAGTCGATCAAGAGCGGACACGGGGATAGGACGTGTGTATACATGATATAACTAATATAGGGGTGGTGTGTGCGGTATTTATTATTTGTTCGTATAAATGCATTTAAAAGAACTACTTGTGGGTTGCAGTTTAATTAATAAACGTAATCATAAGCCACCCACCAGGGACTATTGTTGGTTCAGTGCAAAAAGTGATTTATATTTGGAAGCGGTGCCAAAACACGACTCGATTCTGATTGTTTGTAAGAATAGACAAAAGATTTGAAAGATGAATAGCCCAAAGTTATCCATGGGCCCCAAAATGGCTGGTTTGACCCCGGTGCCGCCAATGAGTCCAAAACTGGGGTCCATGAGCCCTAAAATGGGTTCCATGAGTCCTAGACTGGGTTCGATGAGCCCTAAAATGGGATCCCTGAGGAAGTATCACATCAGTGACAAGCTGTCGACGATATCATTTCAGGTACGGATTTAAGATTTAAGCCCACCCATGTTTTGTGCTCTTTTGACCGCGTTGATAATGGGTAAAGATAGACTTGAGAAAATAACACGGTGCCGATAGATTCACGCCCTCAAGAATAGTGTCAACATGCAACGTATTACTGACACTCAGTGCTCATTATTTACATGAAAACATTTCTTAGGATTACAGATCTTGTAAAAAGATAAGGTAAATAATAATCTTCCTTGGAATTCCTTCTTGTCATTGTCACCAAATTAGCCTCACTCTGGCAGAAAATGACAGCATCGTGATATAATGAGGCTCTAAAACAGAAGAAGGCTGAAGGGATGAAATAATCATAATCATAAAAGCCGGAGGAGGAGTGGTAGTAGCTTCTTTTTGTTGTTGTTTTCTTGGCAGGGTAACAATGGCCGTCTTGGTAGTTGTGTCATTGCAGCGCAGGGTAGATGGGGGCCGCAAAAAGAGGTGACCTTGCCAGGCTACCTCGATGAGATACAATTGAGGCAAAAACGCTTTTTCGCTCTTTTTATATGCCCTCGTTTTTACTTCCCGAGACTAATTAAAGGTGTAAACAGCAAGGTTATCTTTCATCGCAAAGGTTCTTGATTTACTATCGGTCACTAATGCTAGATAATATCTCCCTCCATTGCATTGATCTATTGCCCTGACACCCCTATCGCTCATAAAAAAGTCAATGTGGTGCATGGTGAATAACTGAATTTATTCACATTTGGACCACCAACCAAAAGAAAAATGCATCAGTAGAATTATTGTTTTATTTCCCTTTTAAACCATAGTGCTTTACCATCTATCCACTGTGCAGAAAATTAATAAAAACGAGGCTCGTTGCCAATCAAGATACTAAAAAGGGTGCGCCGGCACAAAATACTTTTGCGACGTATAGATTCCATCTTCTGATGAGCGTACTTGATGTATGAAGATATCCTTCCTTTAGAGTCGCTCCACCCAGCTAAGGATATTTCCGTGTTTTGCAGCTACCTTGTTTACCCCCTGCACGGTTGTAAATATGTTTGATTTTATTATCAAGGCATGTGTTGTAAAAATTGCTGCGTTTAAAAATATTTGTTACGGTGAAAGTGATAAAATTATTTATGGATTGTATAAAATGAGCAGATATGGTCAATGTGTCAATATTGAATGCTCTTTTTTTGGCTCTTTTTGCTCTATTTTATTTATTTTAACACGCACATTCATGATATACGAAATCGTGACATTATAACCCAATATTTTATAGTACATCATGCAATGATCTGATTCCAGTACTCAAAAAGCTAAATATATCCATCCTACTTTCACCTCATTTCCTGCTTTAAAAATCGCTTCAATCGTATAAAATGTGCTTATTGATGGCAATTAAGTTACATCAATCACAAAAGAGGAAAAGGAAGACGAGATAGGATATCCTTTGTACGCAATATGGAACTACCGAAGAATATATATGGCCATCAATATATTTCAGCTCTTTTTATCATGTTTTGAGTTTATTCACCCTGCAAGTCAAAATGACAAATTGCTAGCGTGAGAAATTTTACCGCAAAAGTGTTATTTTTTTCTTTACACAGATGATGCTTTTAACGAGATTGTTTTGTCTGCAAAACCAAGATGTTTAAAGTCTCTTATGGTACTATACGCGAAAATTACTTCTAGCATTTTCCCAGGCTTTTAATCTTTTATAAAAGGGTCTCCGCCAAACTGTATATAATTATCTTTCCTCCTCAACTCTGCTGGTGTGTGTACGGTGCTCTTACAATGCTTTTAAATTTGTTGACAAAAACTTGCAGCAAAAAAACGTCTTCTTCCTGCAGAGCTCAAAAATAACATCTCCAAAAGCTCACATTGTTCATGTCTAGCTGCAACCATGCGGCAAATATGAACCTGGGAAAAAGTCGACAAGACTTTTCCTCCGGAGGTAGCTGCAAAAATTGCTCTTCATCAGAGGCCTCTCACTAACTAAGCTCACTGCTTATAGCGGCGCCGGCGGCTGGCCGGTTTGTGTGTCGTCTACTGACTACCTGTAGAATGTGCAAAGAGAGGAAGACAGAGAGAGTGAGAGCCGGATCAAGGAAGCTGAGGAGGGGGAGAGAGTGTTGTTTAAGCTGCTCAGCTCTCCTGCCTGTCCCCCGTGCGTGCGGCAGGGGCTGTTACAGATCAAGTCGGTTGGTCCGGTTATTACTAGTACCACTGCGCTGCTGCTGCTGTAATACAGTTTCTTCTTCCTGCACCAGCAGCTTTGATATGTGTATGCAGCTGTTGAAGTACATGGTGGCGGTGGTCGTCGTCATTTGAAGCAGCAGCCAGTTTTTCAGGCAGATTAGAGGTGATGGAACTCAGTCAAAGAGTTTGTCTGAGAGATCAGAGAGTGAGATGTCAGTTAACAAGCATGGATAAATTAGAGTCGTGATGCTGGCCAATGTGTGTGAAGTGCACCATTGAGAAGAGTGTTTTCATTGTCAAATGGAGGTTGGCTGAGAGACCGCCGCGAGTTTGACCCACTGGTCAAAGACTGAAAGTGTCCGGTTTCTCAGTTGACACCACACCCAAGTTTGCTCAAAGAATCTGAATGTCTTAATGGGCCTTTGTGTCAGAATCATAAACTAAGAAGCAGTGTGTGATATCAAACTCCGTTCAAAATGTCGGTTCACAGGAAGCACAGCTTCGTAAGTATATATTATGCATAGAATGATCGTGCATCGAAAAAACTTTGAATGAGCCGCTTTTACGACCCTTTTCTCTTTTTCGCCCCCTCTAGGCGTACCTGTGTATCTTAACTTTGTTATAAGACTGACATTTTGAGAACACTAATAATCACCCTGTCCCGTTTCTCTCCCGTCATAGATTGATGATGATAACCTTTGGAAATAAACGCACTTATTATGCAAATGGGGCTAATTGATAAATCAATCTTGAAGGCGGCAATTATCAGCCTACTCGCGACGACCTCACATAATCCATTATACTCAAAAGGAAGGATAAAACTTCTGCAGCAGACGATATTTCACAGCTTCATTATTAATTATACCATTATCACGGTGTGTTGTTGCTGAAGCATGCCTAAGCTAATTTTATGGTTTGCATAGGTGTATAAAAGTCAGGATCACGATTTTAAGCATGATTATAAATGCGTCATGTGCCCCCCATGGCATGTATTCGGGTCGTAATTGTTGGTAGCGACAAGAGATGCATCATCGCGTAAGAAGATACTCTTGCGCCTCCGAAGAGACTCCTCGGAGGAGAGGCGTCCCGCTACCTTTACGAGAAGGATAAATATAAACTAGAGCACGATGGCAGGTTGGGGCCATTGTATCCATTGAACTCTCGATGGATAATTATAGATATCGAAGACGATGGTGTGACATTAGACACCAAAGTCGGTCTTCTTTAAACAATGTGTAGAGGTTAAAATGTGTCTTAGTAATAAAAATAAAAATACCTCTTAAGATCCCATTGTAGGCAACAGTAAACATGACATTGAAATAATATTATTGCATAAGTGTTTCTATCTTTATTCGTGTATTCATTGAAGCACGATTTTGACATCATTTGATCCACGTTTAAGATCCTCTACATTTTATCACCGAGTTCAATCGGAAATCATCGCTTTGAAGCACGTGCGAATGGCAACGAAGAAACAAATGAGCCCGCGAGATTCTTGAGGGGGCGCGGCAGCTCTTAGAACGATCTAATGGGGCTGCGTAACTCTCTTTAGGGTTGACAATTAAGCTCGTAACACTCTTATTTTATACTATACAGTATGTTTAATGATTCCTTATACTGGCAACCCTCCCATCCCCAATTGAAACATTGCCCTTAAGGGTCTATTTTTGCATGTGTTTTACTCGCACACAAGCCGTCAACATGGGAGAAGAAGAAATGACTTATGGCATAATGAGTTTCTAACCGGGGGCTGCAAAAGTGGGCGCTCATAAAAGCATGTTCTTGCTCTTATTCTAAACTCGAGGACGTTGTACTTGAGGTACGGAACGACGCGCGTTCATGTCCTAAGTAGTCTACGTGGAGTTGATTGTTTGTACCCAATGTTGTTTGCACGTTTTGAGATGAAGGAGCGTGATTTTCAAGCTACTTTTTGCTACTTTTCAATGGTAGTCTTATTATTTGTTTAAGTTTACAAAGTTAAGTATTAAATATCAACAAAATGCACTGCTACACATACACAACTACTATAGAACGTTCTTTGAACAAAGCATGTATTACATATACGATGAAGTTATACATTTCTACCGAACTGTTTAATTCTCCCGTATGTACGCCTGAATAGGTTTCTTTCTAACTTCTACACTTCAAAACCTTCACAATCGTCCCTTTGATATATTCATATATTCAGATTGAACGCTTTTAAAATGTCACGCATGCAATATATGCCCTTTTTAGAGTCCTCTTTGATCCCCAGACACCTTTTACAATTTGTACAAAAACATTGTAATTATCACAGATGTTCGAATTGTATTTATACAACCCTGTTGGGTGATGTTGTTACTACATTGAATAATAACTCAGCCTGGAATTTTATACATGAGGATGCCACTCTCCCGCTAAAAGGAGCTCTCGATGCGTCATAAACGTGCGTTATCTTCTTCGTTTTAAGAACATTATGAGACAACACAGAGAACTTGAAACCGATTTTATGCAGACACACTCAACCGGAATTGCATACACGCGCCTTTTTTCTCTCTCTCTCTCAACTCGAGACCTAGTTCTGAAAAACTCCGATGATGATAACGAATGTGTGTTTTTCTCCAACAGCGACGTTGCTGTCGCGCGCTTACATCAAAATATTGTTGTTTAGTGGTTCAAGTTGTGCTTAATCTGAGATTAACCACAAGTATTTAGTGCAACCGTAGTGGAAAATGAGTTTGAAAAAGAAAGCATTCTTTGCACACAGGAGTGCCCAGCATAAAGTACTATAATTTTCCATACGTGCCAAAGCAAGGGTATGATTATTAAGTATTTATCTTAATTCCAGCTGGACAAGATGGTTGGCGGCCTCGGTGGCGGCGGCAAGGGCCGCAAGGGCAACTACCCACCGGGCAGCGGTCCCCTGTCCCGGCCGGCGTCCGTGGGCGATTTCAACGAGGTCGAGGAGGAATCCTGGAACATTAACCAGATGCCAGATCATGAGGTCGTTACAGAGTTCGAAAAGATGCTCGAGAACATGAATCTCAGCGAGGTAATTGAAGCATAAAGCTCTGTAGTAGATCTATGGCTTAACATGTATTTCATTTTCAGGAGAAGAAGCAGCCCTTACTCATGCTCCCCCTGTCCAAAAAGCGCGAGATGCTCTCCATGAACTCCCGCAACATTGCCCGCACCCAGTTCCAATCCCCCGCCGACTACATCCAGTTCCTGAGCAGTCCCGACCTCAGCCTGCAGAAGAAGTACAACTGCATCGAGTCCCTGCGCGTGGCGCTCACAAACAACTCCCTGGAGTGGGTGCAGGAGTTCGGCACCAAGGGGCTCAAGCAGGTGCTCTCGCTGCTCAACGAGTGTTTCAGAAAGTGAGTAAAAATGACACCGGAATGTGGCGGGAAAATCCTTGAACATGAAATTCCGATCTAATGATCGGAGGAGAAAATCCGTTTTAGTCACTTTTTACGTCTCACACAATGCAAGGTCTAAAACACCTCCTCTACCATTCCGTTTCCAGCGACAGCAAATGGGAGAAGGTCCAGCACGAGTGCATCCGCTGCATCAAGGCCATCATGAACAACAAGGTGGGGCTGAAGGACATCTTCGAGCACAAGGAGGCGTTCGCGCTGATGGCGCGGTCGCTGTCGCCGTCGTTGCCGCACGTCATGCTGGAGGCGGTGAAGCTGATGGCGGCGATCTGTCTCGTGCCGCCGGACGGGCATGACAAGACGTTGGAGGCGATCACGATTGCGGGCGAGATGAAGGGTGGAGAGAGGTTCGGGCCAATCGTACAGGGACTCTTGATCAGGTAATTATTGAATTTAAAAGCTCTATAAAAAGCAAGAAGGTAATTAAAACAAATCAAAAATTCAACCAAAGTAACTCTTATTGTGGTTTTAGTCATGGCTGGGAAAAGTAATTTAGTGATTTGTAATAATACATTTATTCTCCAGGAACAACGAGGGCCTCCGCACAAACTGCATGACCCTGATCAACGCCATCATCTCCTCCCCCGACGACCTCGACTTCCGAATGCACCTCCGAAACGAGTTCATGCGCGTCGGTCTCCTCGACGTGCTCGACACGCTCGAGAAGAACACCTCCGAGGAGCTCCAGACGCAGCTCAAGGTGTTCTACGAGCACCGGGACGAGGACTTTGATGAGTTTGCGCAGCGGTTCGATAACATCCGGATCGAGTTGGATGATATCAATGAGTGCTTCGACTTGATTAAGAATATGGTGATGGACACGCCGGCGGAGCCGTATTTGCTGTCAGTGTGTCAACATTTGCTGTGTATCAGGTAAGATAAAAAAATGTCTATATTTCTTGTTAGAATACTTTATATTCTTGGTCATTTGACGTATAAAATGTCATCGATTTTTTTTACTCAGGATTGGCAGAGAGATCATTTTCCCTCAGCACCTCTTATTTGACTCAGTTTTGTTATTTCAATGTAAACAAATAGGAGTAGAAAAATATAAGGCATCCGTTGTCAATCCGATTTTTCTCATTAATAAGAATGCCTCCCATGAGAATGCATTCAACTCCAAAGTCACGGGCTCATAATGCCTCATTAAATGTGTCAAAGAGCAGTGCCTGTGTTTTATCACCTATTCGAAGAAAGGGATTTATCGGCTTCTTTCGGAAGCTCCCCAGAATTAAACCAAGATTAAAAAAGAGATCAATGAACGTTTCCTCCATTCTAAAGCACGTCATGAAGATCATCAAGAGACTGAGATCTAAATGGAGGCAAATGCCATACAAGTTGATTTTTGTTCAGAATACTAATTGTCATTTTTCAGGGATGACGTCCAAATCCGGCCCGCCTACTACAAGCTGATCGAGGAGTGCGTCAGCCAGATCGTGCTCCACAAGAGCGGCTGCGACCCCGACTTCCGCGCCACGCGACGTTTCAACATCGACGTGGAGCCGCTCATTGAGCAGCTGGTCGAGAAGTCGCGGGTGGAGGGCGCAGAGGCGACGGAAGGCATCAAGGCAGAGCTGGAAGAGGCCATCACGCACAAGCAGGAAACGGAGGCAAAGTTGGACCAGGCATCGGCCAAGATTGCACAGCTGGAGGAGGCGCTCAGGACGGGAGGAGGGTCTCCGTCAAAGCTGCCAGTGCCTCCGGGGTTGATTGCAAGAGGGCCTCCAGGGCCGTCTGGGGGTCCGCCACCACCACCTGCCCCACCAGGGCCCCCAGGTGGTGCAGGGCCGCCTCCTCCTCCACCACCACCTGGTATAGGTGGTGGACCTCCACCCCCACCGCCACCTCCTGGCATGGGTGGTCCTCCACCACCGCCGCCGCCACCTGGTATGGGTGGACCTCCTCCGCCACCGCCCCCTGGTGGTCCCCGCCCTCCTGGTGCGCCTCCCATGATGGTTGCTGTGCCCACTGAGGAGGAGCTGCTCACCAAGCTGGGTATGAAGAGGAAGAAGAAGTGGACAGTGGAGAACCCGACCAAGAGGACTAATTGGAAAGCGGTAAGAACATTTGAGTTTTTTCATGTGTTTTGCAGTAAATCAAAATTATGTTGCTATTTCATGCTAAGCTTTCCGGTGGAGGATGAAAAGTTGGTGTGGTAAGCGGCCGGTCAGTACTGTTTGGATTTATATTTGCACTTTATCCTGTAGATTGTTACTTTTTTAACTAGTTCATACATCCTCGTAGCATACATTTATCGTTTTATTTTATATAACTTTGTTTGACAGAATTCAAATACACTACTTCTTTATTGCCCTTTACCTTAATAAATCACCGTTCTTTCAGGTTCCTGCCAACAAACTCACCAAACGCGCTTTCTGGACCAAGGTGGACGAAGAGCGACTCGCCTCCGAATCCCTCATCGAAAACCTCCAAAACAAATTCAGCACCAAACCGGCCGCACGCAAGACGGACGCCTCAGGCGAGAACGGATCACAGAACGGGATGCCGGGAAAGAAAAAGAACAAGGAGCTCAAAGTCCTCGACCCGAAGGCCGCGCAAAACCTCTCCATTCTCCTCGGCGGCAGCCTCAAACACATCTCCTACGAGGACCTTCGAAAGTGTATTCTCCGATGTGACACCACTGTGCTCACGGAGAACCTGCTCCAGTCCCTCATCCAATACATCCCGGCTCCGGATCAGCTCAAGCGCCTGGAAGAGTTCAAGGACGACTATGACAAGCTTGCCGAGGCCGAGCAGTTTGCCATCAGCATCGCCGGTATTAAGCGGTTAGTGCCGAGGCTCAAGTCGCTCATGTTCATGCAGAAGTACCCGGAGCTGGTCCAGGATTGTAAGCCTGATATCGTTGCTGCCACAGCTGCCTGTGATGAGGTGAAGAAGAGCAAGAAGTTTGAGAAGCTTTTGGCGCTCATCCTGCTCTTTGGCAATATTATGAACACGGGCTCGAGGAATGCGCAGTCGGTTGGGTTTGACATCAGCTACCTGCCAAAGGTAAATAGATTGAGTATTAACTGTATTATTCATAGTAACTGCCTGAATTAAGTTTTAAAGCCTTTAGAACATTTAATAATTAACGTTTTTAACATAATACTTGTACTGTACATAAGGGATTTATAATTTTACTCTCTTTCCAGTTAAGCAATACCAAGGACCGCGAAAACAAGGCCACTCTGCTCCACTTCCTGGTGGAGACGGCTGAGCGCGACCACCCCGAGCTTCTCACGTTCTACGACGAGCTGATGCATCTGGACAAGTGCGCGCGCGTCTCCGTGGAGACGATACAGAAGCTGCTCAAGCAGATGGACTCGTCCATCAAGGGGCTGGAGATGGATCTCAAGAACGCGTCAAGGACGGCGTTGGACCCGGATGACAGGTACGAGAGCTTATGATTTGAACATTTGTAGCTAAATCGCATGGATATTGCTGAAATTTTCTGAGAAGGTCAATTAAGTATTAATCATTCTTTGTACAAAATTTTGCTTTAAAATGCATTGATGGACCTTCAGATGTATCCATACTTAATTTTATTTTCACGACATAGTTGGTGATAGTTTAATGGGATTCGTTGACTCAGCACCATGACTCGAGGAAAAATATATTTTATCGTCTTGAATCGTTTATTCCGACATAAACTAAATTGCATTTCCTTTTTCAGGTTCGTTGAAACGATGGGTGCGTTCAGCAAAGAGGCCCGCGAGCAATGCGACACCCTCCAAGCCATGGCCACCAAGATGGACGAGCTGTACACAGTCCTGGCCGAGTACTTTGTCTTCGACAAGCAAAAATACACCCTGGAGGAGTTCATGGGCGACATCAAGGCGTTCAAGGACCAGTTCAAGCAGGCGCACACGGCCATCCTCAAGGAGCGCGAGTCGAACGAGAAGCAGGCGCGGGCGCGGCAGGCGAGGGAGAAGTCGGACAAGGAGCGCGCTGAGCGCGTGGCCAAGAAGAAGGCGCTTGTCGACTTCAACGCACCCGACGACCAGGAGGGCGTCATGGACTCGCTCATGGAGGCGCTCAAGACGGGCTCCGCTTTCAACAGGGATGCCAAGCGGAAGCGGCAACCGAGAGCTGCTGGAGGTACGTCCTTGACTCATTATATCCACTCTATGTACAGTCAAATGTTGTGTATATGTAAAGCTATAGCCGCTGCCAGACAGTCGACGCGAAAGCCACCTGAATTCCCCATTCTACGCAAGACCTCAATTCCCAAGGCTGCCACTTCGACTTCTTCTTCCGCTCTTTCTTCTTCTTCCTCTGAACCTGTCACATCCAAATGTTCTCCGATTGAAAACGTTTCCTCGCGTTCGTCCAAAACTGCTGAATTGAGAGCTCGCTTTCAAGGGTATTCGAATGGAGTTTTCCTGATTTTTTGAGTGGAGTTTTGTTTGCTTTTTGTGTGTTTACTACTTTTAACATTGCGTGATTTTCTTCATGAGGGTATTAAATCGGAATGGCGTGCGATCAATAGGGGAATGGGGAAAACTAATTAAGCAGGTTATGAAACAAGACTTAACATTTTTCGTCTTTTACTTCCAGCGGAGAGGCGAGCACAATTGAATCGGAGCCGCTCTAGAGGACCGCAAGGCCACGGAGGGTCGCCATTAGCCAAAGAATTTGTGTAAGTACTTTATGATTAATTTCCCTTCGTTAGTTGCTAATAATGAGTCTTTTTTATTTCAGTGACATCTTAACGGAGGAAAGCGAAAACGATCCCAACTCCGCCCTCATGGCCGCAATGGGCCCCCCGAACGGCGGCGCCAATGGACGCCGGCAACGACGATCCCGACCCACCTCTGCCCACAGCCTCGCCGGCCGCGACCGCGAATTCAGCGGCGCAGGCGCTGTCAACGGGGCCGCTGGCGGAGGCGGCGACGAGGACGACGCCGACGCACTCCTCAAGAAATTGAATGCTCTGTGATAATAACATTGAAGCCCCGTCGCCCACTTCAGTGCCTTGGCCACGCCCCCCTTTCTAGCTGTGATGATGTCAAACAAATTCAGACTCGATTCATCACACTTACAAAAGAAGAGTGCTTTGGTGTCATAATGGGTGTTTAAAGTGTGTAAAACATGATCAATCAAACCCAGTCAAAATGTGAGACGACCAAAATGGATTTGTTTTCAATACGATTGTATGCTATGACCAATCTGTCCTTGAATGTGCCAACTGCAGTGCGCTACAAAACTATTTAAGTAATAATGATTATCGTCGCTCTTTCTAAACCAAGCAATTGACAGTTCAGTTGATAAAAGTACTTTTAATGCTGTCACTACAAACCCCTTTTAGAACTCGATATATACACCAAAACTACATGTTCTTATTTCGCGATTACCACACCAATTTTGCAAGCAGAAGTCGGACCTTAGATATGAAAGAAACTTTATTATTATTATATTTTTGCATACGATGGTCGTCATGAAAAGAGAGATACCTAAAATATATATCATGAAAGAGTACAAGCTCAAAAAGCCAAAGCAAGGCGTTAATGGTTTGTTATTATGATTATTTGCAGTCCCTTCCTCGCTTCTTTCGGTACGCCGCACTTTCATATGATTAACATTTTCTCAAAGTATATGGAGCCAATTTGCCGCATTTCGAAAATTGGGTATGAGCTAAACGCGTCACCAAAAAACTCGCACCTAATCTAGCCAATGGAGGAAAACTGTCTACTCTCACTCATTATTAATAGTGACGGAATGTCCTTGGGCTGAGCAAGGTCCCTTCCTAGCGTACCTTTCACCAAGGCTGTTTACTGCTATTCTAGGAATTTCCTCAAGATTGCCCACTACTGGGTGGTTAACATATCTTAAATCGAGAGCTTTTAACCGTTTTCCCGCTTCGAATACCATTTACACGAAGCAGTTTCATCGCCGTAATTTATAATCATTTACCGGTATGTACAGAACAACACCCGTGAATTATGATGTTTGTGCGACTCTCTATAACCCGTTACTCGCGCGTACTATATTGCATTGTATTGCCACGATTACCCATCGACAGTTTCTAGATGCAGCCACAATGCAATTATTAATAACGGCGCACACAGGCAAAGAGGAAGGAAGACCTTATGATTACAAAGGCAATGTGCTCAAATTTCACATCCGCCCAATGGACTAGCACGATAACTAACAAGCGAACAAACATTGACGACAAGGCCACAGAACCACATGACGCCGCCGCGCACTAACAGCAACTCATCATGACATGGCACAACTTTGCCGCGCGGATGCTGCTTGCCAACCTCACCCTGGGCAACGTCATCACGCCGGAGAGGGACATCATCCACGCACACCTTGGCCTCTTCAAGGCAGCCATCAACCAGGTGTCTGCTGAGGCGTTCTTCCTCGTGTCAGATCTGGACCCCAGACGGTCTGACCTGCTGCTGGAGGCCATTGAGGAGCTGGCGGCGGGGACTCAGCGTAAGGTGGCGTTTGTGTCGGCTGAGTCGTTGGCTGATGTTGAGGTGTTGCTCAGCTCGTGTTGTCAGCATAGTGAAGTGACGTATGTGTACGGGGAGACGGGCGAGGCGTTCTGGACGAAGGTGTCGGAATATCAATCAGCGAGGTGATTATGTTGTCAATTAAGCCTTTGAAGTCATTTATTGATGTGTACGTGTCTATTTTTATATCAGGTATAATGTGTGGCTACTACCTCATGAATACCCCACACCCGGGCTCCACCTCCGCCTGGACTCCCAAGTCTACACATATGACTTCAACTCCACGACGTCAGCCCTTGTCCGGGAAATCTACGCCATCAAGGGCGGCCCTACGCGCACCCTCATGCTCGGCAGCTGGGACGAGGCAACCGGAGTGCACCTCAATACCCATAGCCTGTTCGAGCGGCGGAGTAACCTCTCCGGGCTGAGGCTGATAACCGGTTTCCAGCACTACCACCCGTTGTCAGTGATTAATATTGACGGGACTGGAGATGATATCCACTCAATAGACGGAGTGTTTCCGGAAGTCTACAAGATTCTTCAGGAGAAACTCAAGTTCGAATATGATGCGATATTTCCGCATGACAAAACCTGGTAATCATTGGAACTGCCTATAATTTGTATGAGTTAATAAGATGTTGTTATAGGGGGAATATTTATCCGAATGGCACCATCACAGGAGCAATGGGAATGCTACATCGGAAAGAAATGGTTCAATGACTTTAACAATGTCTTTGATCATCTCTAATTGATTGCTTTTTAATAGGATATATTTGCCTCCATTCTGGCGATATCCAGAGAGCGTGTTCCATATCTCGATTTCACGGTTCCGTTATTCATGGAGAAAGGAACGCTGGTGGTTCAAAAGCCGAAGGTAAGAAAAGAAGATTTTTTGCTATGCGCTTAACGAGCGTGCATAACAACATTATTATAATAATCAGGTATTAAAACGGAATTTTGTATGAGTCATGCAAATTTCATAACTTGGATATGTGCAAAATGTGCGATAAAAGCAAAATCCATTTTGACATTTTGGCGTATCATGTACGGTTAACGGAAATGTACGATTTGCACCCGTCTTTAACATACGAATTTGCTCTACACTGTATCTTATTAATCCCGTATTTCAGGGCAAGGCAATCAATGTCTGGGCCTACATGTACATCTTCACCCCGGAAGTGTGGCTGCTCATCCTCACATTCCTGGTTTTAGTGGCGGTTGTCTTCAAGATGTTGCACTACTCAAATTCACAGGACCCGTTAGAGTCCGATTTGAAGAGCCCTGAGTTCACATTTTTCGACGGTCTTGCCCTAGTGCTCAATACGTTGCTTCAGAAGGACTATCCCATAGAACGGAAGGTCATGCCGACGAGAATTGCCTTTCTGGTGGGGTGTATCACGTCATTTCTTGTATATGCATTTTATACCGCGGATCTGACTTCAAGGTATGCAATCGTAAACTAAGCAGGAGATAGTGATACTTCATAATTTGGTTATTACAGAATGACGTCTAGGCCGGCAGAGATAGAGCTCAGACAGTTTGCCGATGTTTTGAAATACGGCTACCAGGTGGTGGCAGTGAAGGGCACGCTATACCACGCAGACTTGGTACGTATTTAACAGCGAAAATACATTACAAGTTTCTATAACATGTTATTCAAGGTTTCCAAAGCTCACCGCGATCTGCATCGCATCTATAAAAAGACCATCGCACCGAACCCGAGCATGCTAATGGGCGGCATCCACGACATGAAAGCTTATGTCCGCGCCAACCCAAAGGGTGCCATGTTCGGGCCCGGGTCCATGGTTGCCTTTGACAACGATCTTATAGCACTGGATCTGATAGACATGTACGTGTGTTTCTGCTGTTTTAGATCTCGTTTTCTCGGAGAGAAGAAACTTTCCTTAAATGGAGGCTTGAATATTTTATTGTAGCTGGCAAAATGAATATTTCGGAGCCTCGTACAGTTTCTGTGTCTAAATAATGCATAGACTCCGGTTATAGTTCATTCTGTGCCTGACAAACTGCTTTAGAATTAATGTGGCTACATCGAGACAGACAGATTATTCCGTCTGAATTAGACTGCACTGATAAATTCTCCGAGACTTAATTTCATCTTTAATTCTATTTCCGACTGTAGAAAGGCCGATCTGTTCTGCTTTTCAAAAGAAATTAACTAACGTAAACACATCAGTTGCAGCCGTGGCCTTTAAGCAGCTTTAATTTCCGTTTTACTACCACTTTACTACTATAAACTGAATAGGATAATATTCGTTTTTAATTACAGGCTGCGTAACGACTTCTGCTATGGACTCCCAAAGGATTCAGAGCTCACGGGAATGTTTGACTATCATCTCAAGAAGCTGGGGGAGCAAGTAAGATAATAAAACTCATTCATTATATCACACAGGGCCAGGGTGGTTCATATAATTGTCATCGATTACGCTTCATATAGATTAATAATGCGTATATTTCAGGGTGTTCTCAAGAAGGTTGCGACCAAGTGGATGCCTCCGAAGCTGAGCGAAGAGTTGCCCGCAGTGTCCGACCTCGGCTATGACAATCTCTTGTTCCCGTTTGTGCTGCTGGCAGCTGGGGCAGCATTGTCCGTGCTATTTGCCCTATCAGAGGCGATTCATAAGCAGTCAAGGACATAGAATACATAACTGGAATAAACGCGCGCTCGAAATAATTGACTCGTATTGTTCGGTAGCAAACTCAATAAAACTGAGTTTATTTTGTATCTTTTTGGGGAATGAAAAAGAGGAAAACAAATAATAATAACTATATTTTTGTGTCATGATGGCTTTATAATTAATAACCAAATTTCATCATTATTTCCAGCTTTGTTGAGCTTAAATTAAAACGTGAGCTTTCAACATGCAAAGAAAAAATATCCTTTATAATTCACATGACACTTTTAAACAGAGTTTTCACTTTCACTAATTTCTTCTTGGCTTTAATCACAGAATCAATTTTAAACGTTTTAGCCATTTCTTTAATCGAAGAGAATGTTGAGAGCTAGGAATTATCTTTTAAGCATGTTAATATCATTTAGTTCATTTTATACCTAAGGCAGTAGAGCAAGTATGATGAATCAAAGCTTGAAAACAAGTGTCAAAAACGGATAAGAGGGTGCTTGAAAACTGGAATGAGAGGTTTTTGTGTTTTGTGACCCTATATTTTCAGCATACTTTGAGGATTTGTGCAAAAAGGATTTCAAGGCTTCTTTGTTTGCGTGTAAAAATGGAAGCAATCTTTATGAGTAAAAAGGGGGCGAAACCGAAAAGTAAAGCTTAGCGCAGGATAAAAGGATGTTTAAAACAGGAGAATGGTTGCAGAAGAATTAAAAAGAACATCAAACTAAAACTTAATCACGGGCTCTTTCCATTGTCATATTAGGGCGGTTTATATAAAAATAGCCTTCAACTCATGATTGTAATCGTGCAATAAGCGGTATTTTACTACTTTCCACAACCACCGAACCCAATTTCTTTGTCTCTGTTTGATACTGAATGAATTTTCTTGGAAACCGTTTATATTCTTCTTCTTCCGTCGCCGTCAGTTTGAATCCGCCGACGCGCCCCTGAAAAAGGACGCGATGTAGCCTCCCGCCAGCGAGAGCGCTCCTGGCGACTGCACCGGCTCAGGCTCCGGGTCACTCTGGACCTCCCTCGCCTGGCGTGCCCTGACACTGTCTCCTCCTCCTCCTTCATTGTCCTCCTCGCTGAGACTCCTCCCTCTCGGCCGCCCCCTCGTCGGCGCAGCCGCTGCCGCGGTGGAGTCCCGGCGCCGG
>LR137667.1:0-14990 GCA_900659605.1 Tisbe holothuriae | reverse complement strand
AGATACAACACAGCAGTCCTTGAATTGTCTGGAAAGACGTTTCCACAAATGCAAAGTACTTATGCGGTGGTGCTTGTTACTTCTTTCAAATCAAACTTTCCTATTTACAAAAAGTAAACACATTACGTATTTATAACTTATCTAAGAGCGAAAACATGTTTGATTTAGGCCTTGCCTGTCAGTCATAACTTAAAAGTAATAAAAATTAAGTAGATACAACACAGCAGTCCTTGAATTGTCTGGAAAGACGTTTCCACAAATGCAAAGTACTTATGCGGTGGTGCTTGTTACTTCTTTCAAATCAAACTTTCCTATTTACAAAAAGTAAACACATTACGTATTTATAACTTATCTAAGAGCGAAAACATGTTTGATTTAGGCCTTGCCTGTCAGTCATAACTTACAAGTAAAAAAAATCGAGTAGATACAACACAGCAGTCCTTGAATAGTCTGGGCCGCAGTTGTGCTTAGTAAGCAGGGCACACATTTTATGGCTTTTGACGGTTGATAAAAGTAATTTGTAATCATATAAAACTCTACACAGTATGTTGGCAAATATTTTTATTTTAATACTAAATGCGCGCTAATTACTCTACAGGAGCTAAAATAATCTATTCCTATTAATGTTACCATACATTTCTCAATTTTATTCATCCTGAGGCTTTCTTCTCAATAATGCATATTCTGATGAAAACCCTTCATTAAAGATATATCGTGAGTTTTATTTAAATTTGTCCCAATACCTATCTTAGGCCTTAGGCCCATATTCGCCACATTCAGAAATCGATGAGCCACCGCTAGCCATTGGGCCTTTAATTGTTTTATCAGCTCTTGTGTTCCCACTGCTTACTTAGGTGGAGGAAAATGGATGACTCGTGTTATTCAGCGATTTTGGGATATGTCGTCTGTTTAGGCCCTTACACTGCACTGGTACAAATATTATCCAACCCACAAAGATGACCTGAGTCACCTGACCGAAACTCCTATTTATTTTTAACTCTTCCTTTCCAGATTGGTGAACACAAAGTGCATGAGCATGGTCGACCAGTGGAAGAAGTTGACCCACTCGAGCATCGTCCCGCTCCGGCAAGTCTTCACTACAAAGAGCTTCAGCGACCACTCGATCGTATTCGTCTATGATTTCTACCCAAATGCGGAGACGTTGTTACAGAAACATTTCAGCTCGCAGGTACGAATTATGAAATAATATGTTGGATATTTTTTTAGCACTTAATTCGATACAAATAAGAAATACCGTCCAAATGAACTTCTTAAATTCGGTTCAAAAATATTGAAGTAAACCAAGGAAACACATTATGTGACATAATGTAACATATGAAGACATAATAATTGAATTTTACACTAGGTTCATGATTTTGACCGACAATTCTATTTTTGGTTATTATTACCAGTACTCATGCTCTATGTAAATAATGTTAAATTTCACACTTATTTCCTTAAGGGTCAACAACAAATGATGCAGAGCGCGTTCGCAGACCCCTTCAGCGGCAGTGACGGCACCGCCCGGCCCTACTCCCAGCATAAGAACCAGCTACTTCGACAGCAGGCCCTGCTCAGTCAGAATGGATTTCTTACCGAGAGCCTCATCTGGAACTATGTCATTCAGTTGACGAGTGCGTTGCGGCATATTCATTCGGCGGGGTTGGCATGCAGGTAAGGGTTAAAAAGACTTAAGTACGGACAGATAATTCATAACGCTATAGAGCTACAGACTAATCAGTCTCCAGCTAGGTGATAATTAAAGTTATGCTATTTGTTTATAAAACAGAACTTACATATACCATATTTCAAGAGTTATTGGCTTATTGCATTAATCGTTGTGTTCTTCCCGAATCGTTTTTATCAAGTTTTGTAATCTTAAGTAGTTCAGGAACGAATCGTATTTTATTTCAATGTTTTCTAGAAGCTGGTAATAGCTCTTCTTCAAGTCACTTTTACTGTATGGAAGTGTATCCTCTTAACATGATTTTTACAAGCATTGCTTAACTTAATTACATTTAAAATGGCTAAATTACAGTTACATTGTCCAAAAAGTTTAATTCGTTAGATGTTAATGAAGCATATGGTATTAAACTTATATTTATATGTAGCAAAATTGTAATATCTAAGGATGTAAATTACTAAATTACATGAGCTCACAAAAATGTAACGAATTACAGATACATTCCCCCAAGACTCTTGTAATTTACGTTACTGTAACGCATTACCAGTAATGCTTGCTATTTTCTGTTCCTCTTTCCAGAGCTCTGGATCCAAGCAAGATCCTCGTCGTCCACAAGGCTCGTCTCCTGATCAACTGCTGCGGCATCTACGACGTGCTCACCTTTGACGCCAACAGCGCGAACCCGATGACGGCAGTCGCGCATTTTCAACAAGAGGATCTCATCACGCTGGGAAAGATTGTGCTGGGTGAGTTTATTAATCTGTTAGTGTTATTTTAGAAGCAATACTTACCCTTGTTAAGGATAATGTTATTAGAACAATCTGTAGATCATAGTACGATTAATAAAAAGTCCAAAGCAACTCCTTAACGCTAAGGAATTGCTTAATATTCATTTCAGCCTATTATGAGGCAGCATTTCGGCTTAAGAGTACCTTAGGTGCTAAGTATCTCGTTTCCACTTTTTAATAATCGGACTCGGTCTTCTTGCTCTCCGTATCACCGTTAAGAATTTTAGTAGATAGATATTGCTTCTCTATAAAATTTAAGCTGTGACTGCAATAATCATTCATATTGTCAAGTAAATAAATCCAATTTGTTGTTAAGTTTGTCGTTGCATTAAGTTTTTTTTTTAAATATTTGCTATGCATCCCTTTTTATATATTTTAGGGCACTACCTTTTCAGGTTCATTGCAATAGCCCGCCCCCCAAGGGCAAATCCAAGAGGTGTTTCTGCTGGGATTGCCAGTAGCACCACCTGTTTTGACTGGTGTGGCAGCTTTTTGGAGAACGATTGAAAAATTCCATCCGCCGAGGCCGGTATTCAAACCCCGGCCCCCTTGCATGGAAGTCTCTCACGCTAACCATTCCGCCACGAGCTTGCGCTCTGCATTAAGTTATTTGAACTGTTAATGTGCTAACATGTGTACTAATCAGTAATATTTGATAGTGAACGCCTCATTTGAAACCCACGTTTTTTCCTCTTCCAGCCCTTGCCTGCAACTCTTTAGCCGTGATCCAACGCGAGAACCTCCAGGCTGGCATGGAGATTGTGACTGAGAAGTACAGCATTGACCTCAGAAATCTCATCATGTACCTGCTCACAAATCCCAGCAGGATTAAGAGCGTCAATGACCTCATGCCAATGATTGGTGAGTCAATCCGGAAATGTTTTCATTGCCCTCCAAAATATTTTTTGTTACGCTGTTGCATCTTTTGAGGTGTACTACAGAACCACTAGGGATGCTCAACAACGTGGTTATACAAGTACAACAGTGACATTCACAGGCTTTATATCCTTTGATGGGACCTAGTTTCTTTTAGGTCATGCGGATTTCAGTAGGCCTGTAACAAATTCCAAATTTTGACCAACTATAGGTCAAGAGCAGTTTATCTTTCAGTAGCACCGCCGGGGAATTGATCCCACGACCAATCTGAATCAGTGTCGCATGCCCAAGCCTGGCGCTCTACCAATTGAACTAATGCCCCTCTCTAGCCCTCCAAAGTATTTATTAAGTATATCATATACATTTGATGCTAAATTTGACATTTCGTCTTCCATTTCAAAGTTCTTTCATGGTATGGTCCAAGTACATCTTAATGAGTGTTGTACAGAATGATCATTCACTCATTACTTATTTGTCATATTCAAAGGCACTAAGTCTTAAAGGAGTTTGTAATGATGTCTCGTCAATAACTTTGTTTTCTCCTTCCAGGCGCCCGCTTCTACACCCAACTTGAGTCCTCCTACTCCCGCCGCGACGCCATCGAACACGAGCTGAGCAAAGAGGTCGAATCCACACGACTCTTCCGCCTCCTCACAAAGCTCTCCACTGTCGTCGACCGGGCAGAGCTCCAAGGAGACTTTGGCTGGTCCGAGTACGGAGACCGGTACATGCTCAAACTCTTCCGAGACTATGTCTTCCACCAGGTCATGGAAGACCAGCGGCCCTGGCTCGACATGGCACACGTCATCAGCTGTCTCTACCGGTTGGATAGCGGCAGCCCGGAGCGGGTTTGCCTCATGAGCAGGGATGAGGGCCATGCCGTAGTGGTCTCATTTGCTGAGTTGAAGCAATGTTTGGAACAGAGTTTTGGAGTACTTCCAGTGACAATGATTACAGTGCGCATTTTCTGGACAAGTGATAGTGATAGTGCAATGAAAGGTTGAAACCAAGCTTTACTGGACGGAATTAATTTTACTCCAGTTCTTGGCCTACATTAGTAATTGAATATATATTTTTAATATTGAATGTAGCTATAGAAGGGCTTTTCTATTTTGGTTCAGTAATGCTTGGTTCAAACCTAAGCAGAGTGAATGAGTGTATGAATGAAAAACGATTGTTGGAAACAAAGTTTCACCCACGTTAAATCAAAGGTATTTTTCTGTCATTAAACACAGTGCTGTGTTCAGGAAAACCTGCTTAAATTAAAGTCGCAAAAAGTCCAAATTCTTGAAACATGGGCTTCCCTAAAACGGCTCCCCACCGAATATATTAAATGAGCAAATGCCGATAATTATATTTTAATACATACGCGCATATACGATAAGAAGGCATTTTTGACAAGTCATAATAAGCAGGCAGGCTTTAGGGGAGCCCATACAAAGCGCAAGTTCCAGTGTTTAAGAATTGAGAGAGATATCACAGTAATACTACAAAATAATAGAAGACTGGTTTTTAATAATAATTGAACACTGGGAAAAACATAAGATGTTGTTTAAAAATCAATGTATAACTTTTAAGGAGTTTAGCTACACTGTAGATTATTATTTCACATTTTTGGTCTCTTTGTTGGTTCCCGGTCAAATTTACACTTTTACGTGTGGATAATACGTTACAATATTATCAATATTATTTATATTGTTTTCTCTGCCACCATTAAGATACTCATAGTTGAGGCTCATAATTGTTGAGAACTACACAGGTTCTTATTTTTCCCTAAGTGGTATTTGATAATGTTTTAGGGGAACTTATATTTGTGTTTAAAGTTGTTAGAGCGGAGGAATCTTAGTTGGAACTATAGTTAAGGATAATATATAATTATAGAAAATGTACCTTCAATAAATGTTGAAAAAAGTGAAAAATCTTGAAAAAAAGAAATGAAGAAAAAAGAAAAAGCAATGAAAAAATACACAAAATGTTGTAAAAACTAAGCCGCATAAAAACGAATAAAAGCAATCAAAAATTATGTTTGTCTTCCACTTATTTCTAGTTTACAAATTGGCTGTCGAGCTGTCCAAATGATAAGAGGCAAAGGGTGTCAATTTTGTTGAGTTTAAAGCTTGAAGAGAGCTTGTTAAAGAGTCGTCGTACATCTATTTTGCATCGTATCTACTTGCAGTAAAGGCAGTAAGTAAACCATAGGTAAAAATCTTCTTTGGCTCTCCTGAAAAGTTACAATTTTGGCAAGAGAACTCTTTATCATTTGTACAGCCGAAATGGCAGCTTCATTGGCTTTGTCAGATTGAAACTTTATGTCTGAGGAGCCTTCTAGATTAACCAGTTTAACCTGCATAGGAAATAAGGCAGCTTTGCTAAAACATTTCCTCTAGCTTTCCTCTGCATAAAAAATAAATTGCGACTTGATTTTATTCCATAGAAACACAGCAACAGCAGCAGTGTTTCTTTGTCAAAGCCAACGATATACAACCCTAGATAGTCATACATCTGTGGATTGTATTTAAAAACAAACCATTGATGTTGAAAGTATGGTTGATGTAGTTCAATGATTTAGGAGCGCACTCTGTTAGATGTGAAAGTAAACTGACCTTGGCTGACTTGGTAGAGGAAAGATCAGCTGATCATAGAAACAAATCTGAGAAAGTAGTTCCACTTCCATGACATTTAATTATATGATCTACATTTGACCATCATGAACAGCATTATTGAACCTTTAGATAATGATTTATTGAACATAATAAAAATAAAAATAACCAGCATTTTAGAATGAAATTAGTAAACTTGGGTGTTTAAATTCAGGTCATAACAGCTGTTGGACCCTCTCTTTGCCAAAACAGCTTTTGGCTCTGCTGCTGCTGCTGCTCCAGCTACTATATGTTCAACGTATATGCGTGATAACAAAGCTCTTTCTTTCTTTGGCTCCTGCTTCCTGCTTTGAAGCAGCAGCTTACTATGTTTGCATGTTCGTTGGATACTTAACAGACCAATTTTTGTACACAACAAATGTTTCTTGTTAATTTTACTTTTTTATCATGGTAGATTAGCATTTGACTCTGAAAATCCATATAAAATGAGAATAAAACTTACTTTATTTGACTGCAAAGCAAATATCTCAATTTGGACTGTTTAAATTTTGTCCCTGTTTTGAGTAAATGGCAATCCTGGGATGAAATAATCCTATAAAGACTGACGTGTCGGTCCAAAGAGTTCCTGTTGCCAGGGTTGCAGGATTATATCTGTGGAAATTGTCCATAAAAGCTGAGTACAATTAAAGGATTGACATCTAATGATCTTATAATGTCATTGATATATCATAAAATGTGTACTTAATGTTTATGCAAGAAAATAGAAAACCTTTGCTGAACTACACCTTGTGGTAACTTTTCTTGGAAGAGGAATGATCAGGAATCATTAACATTAATTAAAATAATTATATTTTAATGAAGGAGATGGACAAAAAAGTATTTAAATGTGGATAAATATGGGGTTACTGCTGCAGTGCTTAATACATATCTTCCTTCAATCCAAAATATGTTTAAACTTTGCAATGATACATTGATAGTGTTTTACTCGTTTTACATATTAATTTTGGGCCAAATCTGAACCACTTGTCTTCCCTTTCGCCCAACCCGTCCGCACACATTACAGTTCTTTCTTCTTTCTTTACGGAGTCGTGTCGAATGTACTTCACAGTCAGGACGTCCTCGTCGTCGTTTCTTTGGCTTCTCCTGCGCAGTAGCTACAAGTTTCCTGCTTTAGAACTCAGTTCAGTGGGAGGAAGGGATGCCAGTTTACAAATTTAACTGCCAAAATGAAGAAAAAACTTTCGACAAATCGTACAAATATGCAATTTTACTCATAAATACGAATTTGGTTAGTATGCCATTATATGAAAGACATTTCAATTCCTTGCATTTCTCAGTTGGGACATTAAATTGATTAAAATTATACCAATAGTAGTCGCACACACTATTTTTGTTATTTGTAATACCTTAAAAGTGCGTCCGCCCTATAGTATAAAGAGAGCAAAAAAGAGAAGAGAAAGAAGTAGAAACGACGACGACGAATCCACAGAACTCCAAACAGCTTCTCCTTTCAGCTCGATGTCTTGCTCCCTCAGCTTCGGACGTCCTTTACAGCAGCTCAGCCCCAACCCAGCAGGACAGACAGACATTACAGACTTACGGACACTCGCACAGACACCACGCACGCCTAGAACTCGCAGCAGCAGATTCCTTAGTTCTCTCTCTCGATCTCGGGTTCGTGTGGCTCCTCTCACAGTGGGAATAAAAGTGTTTTAAGATAAGAGTGCACAGTGGTTTGTTTCCCTCATCATGTCTTCCCCTAGTGCTGGCAAGCGTCGCATGGACACTGACGTGATCAAGCTGATCGAGTCCAAGCACGAGGTGACGATCCTGGGCGGGCTGGACGAGTTCGTGGTCAAGTTCTTCGGTCCCAAGGGCACGGCGTACGAGGGCGGGATCTGGAAGGTGAGGGTGCACCTGCCGGATCAGTACCCGTTCAAGTCGCCCAGTATCGGATTCATGAACAAGGTAAGGACACAGAGACAAGAGACTTGTACAAAGGATAGGGCAGTACAAGAACAGAGTTATTGTAGACATAAATGTTGCAAGAAATGGACTTTAAAACTGCGGAGGACAAGTTAGGGTCAAAATCTTCAGAAACAACTTAATAGAAAAAAACAGTCCTTGCATATTAGCATGTAGAGGCCCTGCAAACTACTGTACATAGAAATGGACATAATCTTCCACTACTTATTACTGAGCTTAGTAATAGTCCTTTTAGACATTAACTTTTACTTAATTGCATTGGGAAGTTATAGCTGTAACACCACAAAATGCAAACAAAACGTCGCTTATGCTACAACGCATTATATAAAATAAAGTAGGTCATAATTTGTCCATTTGACCTGGCATTCAACCCCAATCATAATATAACATAAAACTCCACAATCTAGCTTCTCTGTCTCTCTCCTCCATCCCCTAATTGAAATCTGAGAAGCTTGAGCACTACTTATCTCAATATAACATTACAACGCAAGGGAAACAAAAGAAAGAAGACTATTTACACACACATCATGCACACTGAAGTATTATCATACAGTATTTTTGTAACTCAATGTCATCATATCAAACATACAGCAAATAAAAAAAAACTGCACTGGAAATGCCAAAATGTTAAAACATGCTGCATTAACATTTTGACAAGAAAATGACAAGTTTCATCATTATGCATGCTCTTCTTGACCTGTAGCGTAGAATAAGCTGTATTACTACATAAGGCTGGTTATAAGACCATCCATAATTTCCTTTGTTTTGCACTTGCTACAGTGGGCTCTGGCGCGGCGCGACGACCACAGTAGTTCTTTATTCTCTTTCTTTCTCAGTCCAGTGTAGCTCAGTAGCCCACAGGACACCACAGCACAGCTGCTGTCAAAAAAAGCATGCTCAGCCTACAGCAGCAGCTGTTATGTGCTCAGCTTGCTGGCAACATAACATAAAGAAAGGCAGGCAAGGAGGGCTTGAGATTTTTTTTTATTTTCCAAGGACTTTTTATGACTGTGTATCCAAGAGTTTCTTTTGCTCCCTCGCAGCTCGGCTGTCCAAATGATAAAGAGTTCTCTAGCCAAAATTGAAGCTCTTCAGAAGAGCCGACGAAGCCATTTAATGAATGTTTAATGCTCTTTACTGATACTATAAAGGTATGTAAGATGTCTGGGGCCTTTTTAAATGCTTCTTTCAATCTCTTTATAGAATTAGAACAAATATATTCGGCACCCTTTCCTTCTTATCATTTGGACAGGTGAGCTCCTCTCTTGGAATCATTATGTATGATCATGCAGTCTATGCTCCAGTGGAGCTGGCTGGAGCTATTTATAGGATCAATTACATGAATATTCTATTTGTTTATTGTCTTGAGAAAGAGCCTGGCATTTTGTTTTGGTTAATATATGCAGTAATGTCTATATGAACACATTTATAAAGATAAATAAATATTTTTAGCTGGCATGGAGAAAAAAAATCCATACTTGTCAAATTAGTGTAATATTTTAAACGCACATTTCTTTAACTTTATATTCCATGGATATAGAGTCATTAGCTCTAATGACGTAACTCATGTAATCATACAATTATTCTGATGAAATCAGCATTAGTAAAATATTAAATACTACGCAGTTTGGCCTCTACTACGTTTCAACTTTAACCCTTCTGAGTGCTGACTCATGTATTTTAAAATGATAATCTTGCAATATAAATATGACACAATTATGTCCCTGCATTATTTTAAATGCTAACAGAGTTTTTTTAAATGTTATGAACGTGCTTTTAAGGTTAGTTTACTATCTGAGTAATTAAGGATTCATTTTGAAATTATAAAATTACATGACTTATGGCCATTTTCCATTGTCAAGTAATGTGTTCATATTTCGTATTGCTCTAAAATTATCGGATATGTCAACCTTGCAATATGTAGTACATAACGTTACTTTATGTTATTACAATTGCAATTATTTACTTTCTAGTCTTACGACTGGGCTATGGGATTAATAAAAAACAGAAATAGGCAAAATTGTGCAGTTATTTTTCACCAAATCTTCTACATAAGAGCAATTTGTAATAATGCCTTTTTAACACCTGATTTATTGAAAGATTAATTCTATCTGCAAAATCCACGTCCTGCCGTCATGACTCCTATGTTTCCAAGTGGCAACCAAATGCATTTCATGTTGCATTTTGTCTGCCCTCGGTTTACAGTGAACAGTCTTGTCTTTTCTAAAGGATATTATGTAATCACTGCAAGGAAAGACAAAGTATGCGAGATATCTGTCACTAAGACTGGCAAATGATGTGCTTGTACAGATACAAATTGGACTGCTCTGTGATATTTAGAAGCAAATGGATATATTGGCTAGATATAATTTTCAAAGAAGGACAAAGTAATGCAAACTTTATTCAGCAAATATCATTAGACCTACATTCAGTTTATTGATTCATTATTCCTGTTTTATCTAAGGTTCCATTAGATGAAATAATCAATGTTATTTTATCTTGGACTTTCCCTACTGCCTGCTTATTGGCTTATTCATTTTGAAATTATAAAATTACATGACTTATGGCCATTTTCCATTGTCAAGTTTGATAAGTTCATATTAATTATTGCTCTAAAATTATTGGATATGTCAACCTTGCAATCTTCAGAACATAACGTTACTATATATTATGTTATTACAATTGTAATTATTTACTTTCTAGTCTTACGACTGGAATTAAGAATACAGAAATAGGCAAAATTGTCCAGTTAATTGTTCCAACAATGTCCAAGGTTATTTTTCTACATAAGATCAATTTGTAACAATGCCTTTTTTCCAATAAGCGCTACTTTTTACCACCAGATTTTATCATTTATTGTACGATTATTTCTATCTTCAAAATCAACGTCCTGCCGTCATGACTCCTTTGTTTCCAAGTGGCAACCAAATGCATTTCATGTTGCATTTTTGTCTGCTCTCCTTTAGACTCGGTTTACAGTGAACAGTCTTTTCTTTTGTAAAGGATATTATGTAATCACTGCAAGGAAAGACAAAGTAAATCTATCTGTCACTGAGACTGGCAAATGATGTGCTTGTAGAGATATTTAGAAGCAATGAAATAATTTCCGAAGAAGGCAAACAAATGCAAACTTTCTTCAGCAAATATCATTTGACCTACTTTATAAAATAGTCCATGTTACTTAGTGCCAGCTAACTGGCTAATTAGACTTTAAATGTCTAAATATCTCATAAAAATGCCAGAATGATGCTCTTTAATCTGAATGAAAATTATAATTGTGGAAGGCAAATAAAAAATCAAATATTATTTACAATAATTAAGCATTGGGAAATTACATTTATTTTCTAAGAATTACAATTGCATTTGCTTGTAAAGTCAAGAATTACATAAATTTCTAAGAATTACAATAACATAGAATCACTTCTGAATTACTTTAAAAATTACATTTTCCATGAAAATTTCAAGAATTACTTTTCAAATGTAAATCTTCCCAATGCTTGACAATAACACAGAGATTGAAACAATGGACATTCCACTGCGCCACTTTGCTTAATCACTGTAAACTATTCCAGGTCTACCACCCCAACATCGACGAAGTTTCCGGCACCGTCTGCCTGGACGTGATCAACCAAGCCTGGACTGCCCTCTACGACCTCTCAAATATCTTTGAGTCCTTCCTGCCGCAGCTACTCACATACCCAAACCCAACAGATCCACTCAATGGAGATGCAGCTGCAATGTATCTGCACAGGTACGAATATTTACGTTCATATACTGTACAATTTGGAATAAGAAGGCAGTAGTTCAATTGGTCAAGCATTGGGCTTTGGTAGTTGACACTAGTCAGTTGTGGGTTCAATTCCCCAGCGGTGCTACTGAAAGATAAACTGCTCTTGACATATAGTTGGTCCAAAATTTGGAATTTGCTTTAGGCGTACTGATATTTGCATGGTCAATAAGAAACTAGGCCCCAGCAAATGCTGCCATCTGTGAATGTCGCGGTTGTTCTGGCTCAGTCAGACAACTACATTGTTGAGCATCCCTTGTGGTTCTGCAGTACACCTCGAAAGATAAAAGATAATGTGGTGGAAGAATTGGTCCAAAGACACCTGAATTTAAAATGTAGGTCATCCGTAGAGTGCATTAATCAAGAAAGGTTTATCATGCCATTCTCTTGACTGATATTGGATTCGGATTGCATGATAATTAGTGACAATATATTTCCTTCCATCATTCTAAAAAGTAAAAAGAACCTTCTGAGATACGTTTAGTTTTATTGCGTTACGGCTGTCCAAATGATAAGAGTTCTCTTGCCAAAATTGTTACTCCTCAGAATAGCCAATGAAGACGTGTAGTTATGTGTATGCTCTGTACTGATACTAAGTACATAAGGGGTTAAGGACTCTATCAAATGCATATTTCAACTTCTTTATAGAATTAGAAGAAACTTATTTGGAACTAAGCATGTGCAAAATACCGATACCGCGGTAATAGTCGGTATTTTTTCAATACCGTACCGGCTTTCGGTATTCTCTAACTAGTCGGTATTCCGTTTTTCGGTATTTGAGACCTCCTAAATGGGAGACTTAAGGAGGTAATAGCACTAAAGGGTACATCATATAGCATTTACATGTGAATGTGTTACAGGCCCATATATTTTCCTATTATTTAAGTTGTGGGAATGAAAATAAATTTTTAAATCCAAAATTTTACAAATAATTTAGGTATCTGCTATTACTATTAGAATTATATTTGGAATACCGAAAAATACCGACTATTAGTCAGTATTTCCTAATACCGTACCGACAAAATACCGACTAATGAATTTTGAATACCGCACATGCTTATTTGGAACCATTGGCTTCTTATCATTTGGACAGCTGAGATGTAGTTTTAATGTGTCTCGATTCTAAATACACATTATTATCCTTCCTAAAACCTGTATTATTCCTTTCAGACCTGAAGAGTACAAAAAGAAGGTCGCCGACTACGTGAAAAAGTACGCTTCTGAGGAGGCGTTACGGCAGTCCGAGGCCACCGCAGTCAGCTCTTCAGATGAGTCCAGTATGAGCGACTTCTCAGAAGATGAAGCACAGGTAACTAGAAGGATTACATTAATGATTATATGGGAATATATTAGTAATTTTGAAGCATGCATTATTTATACTGTACGTTAAGTACTTCAGTTACTTTATCAAATGTAGGCTATGGTTACTGGTTAATAACTTAATATATTCAAATTTTCGAAAGTCAAGGCTACTAGTAGATACACTTCATATAATCTGTATAAAATAATATAGTATTCTTATACTATTTACTATTGGCTTTCCCAAGAGATTCTAGGACTAGTGTAGACTCCCTTGGCTGTCCAAAGGTATGTTGGTTTATTTATCTCATTCCTAATTGTGCGTAAAATATATGTACAATGTACTAAAATGTGTATTTCTTCTTGTTTCTTTTTCAGGATATGGAGTTGTAACAGTGAGCGCGCAGTAACGTCGCCAAATTCGCAGATACAAACGTAGAAATTGAAGATATTTTAAATGTAAAATAAATAAAACTGGAGAACAAGAGATCATCAAGAGAAGGAAGTTGGTGCCCACAGTAGTTCCAACATAACAGCCATAGGAACATAAGATATGATGCACATTAGTTCATAAAGAGAAGGAAAGGCCGAAATGCAGCAACAGCTAACAACACACAGTGGCTCAAAGGAGCATGAGAAGAGTGCCCACAATGGCTTCAAAATGACTGCCATAGGAATACAAGATCTAGTGCACACAGTGTAGGAAAAATGTGACCACTGTGGTTTCAAAATGGCATCCATTAAAACATCTGCTGCACAGTGGAGTGGGTATTTATCATCATCGGAAAGGATCTGTTAAGAATATAAAACGTCGATAGTTGATTAAAAGTAGGCGACATACTGCAAGACCACTGTTACAATGTGTGCAAATATGTTACATATATATTATACAATTATGAGTATGAATCATCGTCAGCCTTGGTGTTTTGACCAAAATGCAAGACTTTGCCACAGAGTGTAAAGATATAACAAAGGGCTGGAGTGAGTGAGTGTTTTGTGAGTGCATTATAAATATACAGAATCTATATATAAAGAAGAATATAAGAAAATTGCAGAATCTATATATACGCAAAGCTTAATTATGTGCTATATTGATTGTTCTTTCGAGGAGTAAGGATTCAAAAATGCTTTCCGAACTTTTTTGTGCATGAAAAATACGATTTTGGGAGGTTAACATTATGTTCTCTTTGTACATTTAAGCTGGGGATAATTAAGGTTATAAGTAAGACAATTTGGCCGTTTTTGTTGTGTTGAGTTATAAATCAAAATGAATAATAAGACTTTTATTGAAAATTGCAATTATTTAATTGCAAAGCGCCCGGTGAAAATGTAAATTACATATTAAATAATCCAAGACTGAAACACTAAAATACAATAGAAATGACATATTTTCTAATATTAAGGCACTATTTTTGGACACATTGGATTGCACTGAAGCAGATAAAATTGGCCAATATTGTGTTAATATTTTAAGCATTCAGCCCTGTAAATTAATTAATATTACTGTATCAATAAATAATAATATAAATAATTAACTGATACATATGAAAGAAAGGAACCCTAAAATATGTCAATATTTTAAGCATTCGGCCCTGTAAATTGAATCATTAAATATGCTTTTTAAGGAAAGGAACACTTAAAAATAAATAAATTAAATATCATTAAATAATAATACAATATAATAACAAAAAGATTATACTAATTACGGTAAGGAAACCTTAAAATTACTATAAATTTTGTTTTCTTATTAAAATCCAGCCAAACAGCTCTACCCTCAGTTCTAATTTAAAAGAGTTAATTTCAGGAACAATTCAAGTATCAAAGATACATCGACTAATAATATAATACTGTATCAAGAAGACCTCCTAATCCCAATTAATTCTTTAATCATAAATCTTTAAAATACAAACTACAGCACTATTTCAAAGGAAGAACAAGTTTACAAAAATAGAAAGCCATATAAAAATAAA
>LR137664.1:7663-19968 GCA_900659605.1 Tisbe holothuriae | reverse complement strand
GCAGTAACCTTTTCTATCTTTGGAGACTCAGCCCTGGTTGGCTCTGCTGAGGTGGCCTCGGCCGCTGTCTGCTCAACAGACCGCCTCTCCTCCACCGGGGTTGCAGGCCGGCTGCTTTCATCGGGCTCACCAGCCGTTGATGGAGCAGGTGACTGAGGACAACTCTCTTGCTGATGCTGCTTGGGACAAATCAAAAGGGTGCTGCTATGTAGAATGACGATAGTACAGAACCTACCTCGGGCTCCTCGCACACGTGGTTCTTAATCCATTCTTCCTTTTCCAAAAGCTATAAAAATTGAACAGGAAAAACAGGGCGAGACAATATTAAAAATTTGTCGAAACAAAATATGGACTCAAACATTCAGAGCTGGTTGGACAAAACCACATTAAATGTCACTCATACTGAGTCTCCATGAACTTACGTCCTTTTTGGTGGCAGCCTTGTCCCTCTCCGCTTTGGCGTTCTTGGCAACTAGGGCGGCCTCCTTGATGGCAGCAAAGTCATCATCATCAGCTGCTGGGTTCTGGGCTGGAAGCGAGATAGAGAAAAGACAATGGTTAATGGAGTGATTCTTACTTATGTACGTACTTAATGTGTTTATGTCTATAGTTGACACTTTGAGAAAGGTTAAGTGATCAATATATTATTCATGACCAGCTATCAGCTTTCTTGTGTTTATTATAAATTGTACTCTTTGAGACCTTTGACAGAGCAAAGTAAATTATTCAGACATTTTGTCAATGCATATAAAGTGTGCATGTCTTCTTCCAAGAATATTAATAAGTAAAAAAATTGGGCATATACTGTAATGCAGCATTTGCTACAAAGAATTCCCCAGGAAAACAATTAGTTTGCATGCATCCCCTTCACATAGCTCATATAGAGCTGAATATCTGAATATCATGAATGGCTGCATTGACCACTGCATTGGTATATACAACATGATTGACCAGGTACTAAGCAGTCATTTTACCTGTAATCAGTAACATAATGTTCTTATTACCCCTTTGTCTTTCTCTTTCCTCCCTTCCCTTCTTGGCCTGCCTGGCCGCGTTCTTAATAGAGGCCTTATCGACACCTTCCACCACCTTCTTGCCGCGACCCTTCCGACGGGACTTGGCCTCTAGCGCGGCGGCCCGGATACTATCCATATCAATAGCAGAAGCGCCCTGATTCCGCTTCCGACGCGCCTCCTTGGCGTATATCGCCGCAGCTCTGATCTCGTCCATTTCGCGCCGCTGCTTCCTCGCCTCCTTGGCGTGCATCGCGGCAGCTTTGATCTCATCAAATTCGGACTGTTGCTTATTTTTGCGCTGCTTGTTGGCGCTCTTGGCGTCCCTGGCCGCCTGCCTGATAGCGTCCATGTCGAAGCCGGACACTGCAGAGGATGAGGAGCTCTTGCTACCCCGTCTGCTGTCGCTCCCTTTGTTGCCGTCGTTCCCTTTGTTGCCGTCGCCAGCCTTGCCGTAGCGGCCGTTGTAGAGATCCTTCTTGGCAGATTTGGCCTCGGCGATCTTCCTCTCCCTCTCTGCTTTAGCGTTCAGTTGCAGCCTCTGAGAGGGGGTGATTCCCGCGGCCTCGTCGGCTCGTCGCTGCCGCGCCTCCTTGGCCTCCATGGCGGCCTCGCGCACAGCATCCAGTTCCCACTGACTCAACTCTTGCGGCTTCTTCTTCTGCTGCTTTCGGTTCCTGCTCTTGCTGCGCGTCCTGTTGTTGGCGCCGCCCGAATCACCTGCATTGCTGCGTAGGCTGACCCTGCTGGCATTGACTGCCCGATTGCTTCCGCCAGGGGCCTTGTTCCTGTCCAGAGGTCCCAGGTACTCGGGCTTGTGGAACAGGCCGCCCGTGGCGTTCCCGAATCTGAACCCGGACATGGTTGGCACTCTCAAATGTCGTTTTTGTCAACGTATCCAAGGCAGAACTCCCTTCAGACTGACCGCGCCACTCTTATCGACCGCGCCATCGATTTCTTTCGGAATTTTAGGGAAAGGAAAATTAAGTCTTGGGCTCAACGCGCCGCCAAATTGGAGCAAGACCAATTTACTTTACTGGCCTTTTTTGTTTATGTCTTTTGTGCTTAATGATAAAATCTATAAAACAAATCTGAAAAAGACTCACTTATGCCTATTCGGGAACTAATTGAGGTGAGAGCAGAAAATTGCTTGAAAAATATGAAGGTCTTCCCCAATTGTTCGTTGGTTTTGGTCTACTAGCTTTCTTCTTCCAGCTTGAAAAACAAACTTTGCACAATTTGTGTGCTTGATCAAAATCTGCACTGATATTGATCTACAATTTTGGGTGGGCAGTGAACAAACTTCTAAATTTTAGCTAGTTCCTGTAAACAGCGAACAGAAAATGAGCAGCATTTTTTTGCTACAATATGAGTGCAATTTACGAGCATAGCATGAATATTTGATAGAATAAATTTTGATTGAAAATCTTCCCACAAAAGCGATGTCTGTATTTGTTGAAATTATCTGAGAATGACCTATTCACGGATATTATGAATTAGAGTAGTCAGGCAGTCATATGCAGACTCGTATTGAAGCATTTAATTAGCCAATCGATTCGCCCAAAAGCCAATTTCATGGCCATGGAGACATTCAAACACTAAATCGATATGATATTGACAACGGAACAGAAAAGGTTACAGGGTTAGGCCAAAAGAGAGCGTTCTTACCTCCATTCTTCTTATTGGCCTTGGCCTCGGCCCCGGCGGCCTTCATCATGGCCATCATTTCGTCCATGCCGTCATCGGCCTTGGCCTTTCCCTTGTTCTTATTGGCCTTGGCAGCCTGCCCGGCCTCCTTCATCATGGCCACCATGCTGTCCTTCTCCTCGTTGGCCTTGGCTTTGCTCTCCTTGGCCGTGGCCGCGGCCTGCTTGACCCAGTCCATGTCCATCTCGCCCATGCTGGCTCCTCCGCCGACCTCCTCGATGCTCTCCGCGCCCGTGGACCCGATGTCGTCGACCTGCTCGGCGATGTCGAAAGAGATGTTGGAGGCCGTGCCGTCGTCCAAGACCTGGCGAGACTCTCAGTTAGAGTTCAAGGCAAGACGAGAGTTATTACAGCTAAGGCGAGTCTTCGTTTCAAACTGGTGTTGCTTTGGAGAATTAGAAGAAGAAGAAGAAGAAGAAGAAGAAGAAGAAGTTGCTCGTGAGAGAATAAAGCTTTTGTTGGTTTAAACTTAAATCAAAGAAAGACTGTGTATTTGTAATATTGAGCAACGTATAATTAAAAGCAATATTTTCCCGCCATGAACTCGCTTTCTCTCTCTCTCTCTGCCTTCTTCGCTTCGTCTTGTCAAAATGCTACTAGACCTCTGTGAGCTTGAAGGTGAACGGGATGTTGTTGTTGCTCCTGGGCTTGGCTGAGGGCGGCACCGCCACGGACACGTCCGGGATGTCGTCCGTGTTCACCATCTTAATTTATGGTTACAGCATGTAAAAGGGTCCGTGAGTCTTGTTGGTCTAATAACACGCACTTACTACGCACTGAAGAGTACTGAAGAGCAAACAAGGGAGGCAGAAGGGAAGAGGGCTGAATTATTTAACGGAGCTTGCCATTGAGATTGCACGATCTGATTTGTTATTACTTTGGAACTAGATTATTTGAGAAAATTATAATACTTGATATTTTACTGATCTTATTATATATAAACTAAAAAATATTATCTGGTACATAAAGAAAGTGTTGATAATCAATCGAACGGTCCTGCAATCTCAATGCCGTATGGTATCACTTGAATCAGTTTAAACGTACGAATTCACTCTAATGTTTCCAAGAACAGTGTGTTTCCAACAATCGACGGTGGCTCCGACTGGCTAAGGATTCACAAGCAATAGTTAGGCCTGTGTTTTTCTTTTCATTTCGGGGGAATCGATTTTGACCTAGCAAAACTTTTTATATGCCTTGATTGTATCTGAAATGGGCTGAGGAGGGAAGACCTCCGCTGTGGTTGCTGCTATCATGATATCTGTTAGATCTAAACCCAAGGCTAATAAAACTTGGGGAAAGATCTTGTTTTCTGGGAAGAGCTTGGTCAGCTGTAGCCATAGTGTAGCGGCCTCACAATATTAGGGATTATTTGTTAAGGCACAAATCCAGGTCATTTTTGTGGGGTAACCAATTAAGCCAGTTAGTATTAGTGTACGCGTAAATGGATAAGTAGTCATGGTGGTGGTCTAGATCAATTATCGTAAGATAGGCAACAATAATACCAGCGCGAGTCTTCATTGCAGTCATTTATTGCAATTTTGTAAGTGGTTCCATAAAGCTGCCTACAAAACAATTGGAACCCACACTCATAATAAAAACTACAAAATAACTTATCAGGGGACGACAGCCTGAAATTGCCGATTGTATAATTGAATCAAGATGATGAATTGAATCAAATTAACAAGTACAATTATCAGCCTGCAGCCTTCATTTACTAAAAGCCGCCTCCTTCACGGTTACTAATGATAACCTTTTGTTTGAGTCGTATATTAATTTGTTTTCCTCCAAGGCCTTGGATTATTTTGACCTCGGTCGTCATGAGAAACAAAACGGGGCCTTAGATTGCTTTCTCAACCTAACTTTTCACAGTGCATATAAAATAGGACCAGGCATGTTGGACAGTCTAGAGACCTACTAAAATGCTTTAAATGCAATTTTGAGAGGTTTTGAGCATTTGTGTTTAGAACTTTCGGTTACCAAATATAATCTTCACAATTAAGGTCACATGCATAACATAGAGTAATACACTTGAAGAAACAATATTTCGGCCAGATTTCAAGGAATTCTCTTTAAATATCTTTTGGCGGGCTTTTTGCAGCTTATTTGATTGCAGTTGCAAGTTATAAAGTCCCCATTGTTCACCGCGGTGGAATAACGTTCTTCCAGGAATTAATGCAGCTACTCTTCGCCATACCAGCCAATACTTTATTATTTTCCTTTCTTACCTCCTGTTTTCTGATACCCGTCGTCCCCTCCTCCCACCTCGCCCACTTCATCGTCCTCATCGTCCACCGCAGCCTCGACGTCCTCGATGCCGTCCTCGATGGCCGCCCGCTCACACCGCTCCAGCGCGCTCCCCAGGCGGAAGTTCTCCTCCTCCTCTTCCTCCTCGGAGTCGGGCTCAGTGTCGGAGCCCTTGGTCACCACTACCCGGACAGCAGCTGACATACTTATGTGACTGAGTGAGTGAGTGAGTTCGGAGCTGCAGGTATGATTGACGATCTCAATGGACTTTCTTGAAGGGGTCAAGAAAGTTGAAACTATGAAAGGGATTTGTAAATAGTTTCGTCTGATGGTGAATGATTATTGCATTATTGGCTAATAGTGCAAGGGTCATATTTACGATGACATTTAGGACTGTGACCCGGATCTGCATAGAAATAATTTCCAATAATGTCGTACCAAAGGTGTTTTTTTTATTAAACTAGGAATCTATATTTATTCTCTTGCATCGTTCAATCATTATGGACAAAATATACGTATTATAGTTTCATTTATATGTATGACACTCTTCTACAGTATTAATAAGATGAATCACGATGTCGATCATGGCACCCACTCTGGCCTCCTGTCGCCGCTCCTGCTGTCGTTACTACTCGCACTGTCGGCATCCACCCTTTGGGAGGCCAGGGACTTGGATTTGTTTTCACGGGCTCGCTGACGGGACTTGGAACGCTCTCGAGAAGCCTAAAACGATTTTATAGAATGTGTGATTATGATTATATAATCGCAGATTGTAAAGTTTTTTTTCTACAGAGAGATTACCTTTATGGCCTTCAAATACTCGGTATCGTTGAAGATTCCCTTCTTCTCCTTCCTCTCCAGGGTCGTTTTCCGTCCGCGGGTGTCCACCTTGGCCTTGATGTCACCAATGCCGGTCACCTTGCCCAACTCAGGGTGGCGAGGATTTCGGTGCTCGCGAGAGTCTAGAGAGGGGGAAATAACTTTAAAAATGGTACGGTAATGGTAATTATAGACTGTATACTGGCAATATCAGCAGTAGTTGTGTAATTTTGTAGAATTAAATATGCTGTTCTTTAGGGTTTGTCTTACTTTTTTGTCCATGCATGAATGCGTAGGCTTTTGTTAATGTTTATACATGTAATAAAAATGTAGTATTAGTGTCGAGCTCAAGAACGATTAAAGAGAATATTAGTAGTACAAGTTATATTTCTATTTTATTGAGAAGATTCAAATTTAACAAACTCAAGCAAGAATATATGAACATAATAATGAACAAAATATACACATTTAACTACATATTATACAATAATGAATCTCTCATATGTCATTTGGTCTCCGATATTTGTCATTCTGCCATTCGTCTCAGGTCAGCCTGGTCACGCTTGCTCTGTCTACTGGTCAGCCTCAGTCTTCTGGGCAGCAAGACTCTTCTGGCGCTGCCTGGACTTGGAGCGCTCACGCTTCTGGGCCTATTTACAATAGACAAGGATGGAGTTAGGCAAGGAGTTGCTGTGTTCTACATAGGTGCTCAAATCATACTACATACAAATACCATATATGTCATATACTAGTACATGTATTTATGTAATAAATAATGTTTTAATATACATATTTAATACATAAACGTACCTGGATCGCCAGCTTGTACTCCTTGTCATTGAAGATCTTGGCTCCCTCCTTGTGGTGGGCCCTCCTACCTCTGGTGTCAACCTTGGGTCCAGCATTGATTCCATAGCCGCGTCTGCCCTTGTTCTCTACAGGGAAGGTACGAGGAGAGTTAAGAAGAGCTAAGGGGTGCAACTACGAATGATAGAAAGTGCAGACTAAGATAGCAGTTCTACAGCTAGTTTTACAATGTGACGTATTTATAGTTTTATGTCCAGAGAGAAACTGTGTAAATTGATACTTATGTGTTGGGGCGTGGCGGTTCTTCAGGCATTGGATACTTACTCTGGAAAAAGAAAGGAGAAAAAAGAATGCATTAGTGAGAATCATAATAGTTTCTTCAAGAGATTAAACTACAGTAATATCAATGAGTAATATTATTTAAAGTTAGTAGAAGTTAATATTATATCCAGGAAACCTAAAATTTATCTACGTTTTTTTAGATTTATACAAGTGATAACAAAACTGATGTTAGGAAAACTTCAACCTTAACGATCCACTGAAATCCTTATTTGAGTCTGTTCAACTTACATCATCGTCCTAGAGAGGAAATAAAAACACATGCGTTAAGGACTCATCTATCATGTAACACAAACCAATGGACCTCTCTACATAAGGTTGTCATTGGTCATTCAGATGTTTACACTGTTGATTCTTCATGTGTGTGTATGTCTAATTACATTATTATTTAGTGTAGTTGGGGGATGTTATTGTGTTGGCTGTTGTGTAGCATTTTACTGTGTTTACTATTTGTTGATTTGTATATACAAATGTATAATATTGATACTTAAGTAAGTGTGATGCTCTATTCTGTAAGTAAAGTGGGTCAACAGCTACAACACGTTTTACTGGATACCTTCTTAGCCCTTTGCTTTGGAGATGGAGAGCGCTTTTGCTCTGGCGTCGGCGACCGCCTACGCACTGGGGGAGGCGTAGGCGAACGCTTACGCGCAGGCGTAGGCGAGCGCTTGCGCACAGGCGTGGGGGAACGACGCCTGTGTGCCGGTGAGTGGCGTCTCTGTGAGATTTGGAAGCATAGCTATGGTTACTAACTTGAATAGTCAATGGAATTTCATTGATTTTGACTACTGGCTACCTTTCAGAACGGCAACACAAGGAATGTATTGCACAACTTTAAAGTGAAAAATTCTCTTAACATACCTCTCCGCAAACGTGGTTTCTGATCCATTCTTCCTTCTCCCAGAGCTATTTTGTATAAATTACAAGGAAAATTTATGGAGAAAAAGAAAGAAAGGAGAAACATACGGCGTGAAAACATGTACAAGTAGAGTATGCGTATGATCATTTTATGACATTAAACAACAGCAAACTTTGACGGATGGACAAATTACATATTGACATACAGTATAAACATTAATAATATACAATGAAGATACCTGGGCTGAACTTGCATTTGATAAAAAGGACAAAAATGCACTTTGTTCTTTGCACTGTAAAAGGTCCCCTTAAAGAGATCTTGACAGCCTTGCATTGCATGACTTATATCATAATAATATATTCCCTCCCATTCTTAATAAAACTTAGTTTAAACTTACGTCTCTCTTGAGAGCAGCCTTCTCCCGCTCAATTCTGGCATTCTTTGCAATGAGTGCAGCTTGCCTCACTGACTCCATGCCATCATCAGCGGGTCTCTGGGCTGGAAAAAAGGAGCAGAGAAAGAAATAATTAAATATTAGTCTGTTAAATTTCAATATATAGAAAATGATTTACAGAAAGACTCGTACTCGTACTCCAATAAAAATCATGTTTTAATGATATAATCTCTTCAATAAATAGTAATATATATGCGACAATAATATTAGAGAATGAATAGAAATACAGGATAGTTTAAAAAATCATAATAGTCGTTTATTGTTAGGTTGTGTGAACGAAAAGTACCTTTCTCTCTTTTCTTTCTCTCCTCTTCTTCTTCCCTCTTCCTCCTTCTCTCCTCTTCCTCCTCCTCCTCCTCGTTATCCTCCTCCCAGAGCACCACTTCATTACTCCCGCTCGCACTGCTCCTGTTGTCCACCACGACCTCCTTATCCGACCGCTTGGCCGAGTCCGTCATGGTGCTCGCGTTGCTGCGACGGCTCACGGCCGATGAGATGTTGTCCCCGCCCAGACTGAAGCTGCTGGAGTTCCGGCGAGAGTCACGGAATGGCCGCCGAGGCTGAGTGCTGCGCTGATTGTGCATGCGCATGTCCTGTGGCGACAATGGAGGTGCCATTATTGCTCAGACATGTTTCTTTTTGCATTAAGTAAAAGGGATTGAAATGGAGCAATAATGGCGGATGTACTTACGAGGACTTTTTGGACGAGATCCTCATAGTCTTCGTCTTTGGTCATGGTTGCTTTGTACTGGAGTAGGAGGGAGACAGAGAGAGATGGAGGTGCTTGGCAAGTCCTGCCCACTATTTTACACTATTCACTAAACAATGAGGTTCTTCATTTGATATTTAAATTGCAGTCTGGTAGAGCTACCGAGCCCTTAACGGTGAAACTCTAAACTCAATCAAAACTAACGTAAACTGGATTAATTCAAAGTTTGCTTAACCTTATGCAAACTATCCCTGCAATAAAAATCAATTTGCCTTGAACTTGGTTTTTGTCACAAACGCACACACGGAAGGTACTCGAATCTTGATTAGAACAACGACTGAAGTTAGCGCATTAATTTTGTATCAACGGTTCTGCACTCACAGCGACGTAGAACTCACAAAGTCGAGATCACTTGTCTATTTATGACGACAGTGACTTTGGCCGTCAATTTTTACTACACATTTAGCAGGCCTGGTGTTACAATAGAACTTTTAATTATTTATGGGATCAATGTAATCAAAGCTCAGATCGTAAACAAATAAGGGAGTTAATATGTAAACACAAAAAACGCCTTTTTCTTGTCCGTGGCGTGATAGCTACAGCAACTGCTTAACCTAAGTTCGTGTATTTAAGTAGTAGGGCTGCAACATTGTAAATCACATATCAAGCAATATTTTTGTCGAGCAGAATAGCTATTATTGATGTATATAAGGCCATATAATAAATATTCAACTCGGCCAACATTAACATAGTTCCGTAATTTGCTCTGGCATGAAACTCAAACCATTTATTAGTCAGGCTCATATTTGCAACCGAATCTCCGCACTATTTCCGTTATGATATTTACTGAATCCAACATTAAAATGTTACAGTAATGTTAATATTGCAAGCACATGAAGTAACCTCTCCCTTCTACCAAACTAATAAATGACAATCTTACTTGGCTGCTCTTCCTCCGTAACCGCTTTCGGTTCCGGCTTCTTCTCCTCTTCTTCTACCACTTCTACCACTTCTTCAACTTCTACTACAGCCACTTCCTCCACTTTTAACGCTACCACTGCTTCAACATCTACCACTTCTTTAGCCTGACTCAATACTTCGCTCTCTTCTTCCTTCACGTCGTCAGCTACCTCCCAGGACTTGGCCTGATGCCCCCGGGTCAAAGCGAACTCTGCCAGGCTGAACGGGCCTTTAGTCGCTCGCCATTCTTTGACCTTTTTGGCACTGTCGGCCTTTTTGTAGGATTTTGAACCGCCCTTCATGGGGTGACAGTTGAATGAATGGCACTGAACTGACTTCCCACCGCTTTGCCATTTTACTATGCCAGAGATGGTGGCGTGTATTTTGATGGAGTGCTTTTATTAAGCGAAAATTGCGGGGATAATAAATGTGAGAGTGAAGACAAATGATGGAGGAAAACATTTATCATTATTTCTCGTAACAAATTTGCGAGAATAATTCATATTCTTATGAAGGATTAATGGTGGTGTAGACTCTGATTTGTGGTGCATTTAGAGGGTCGAATTACGTTATTTACTAGTACATAATATCGGTTCCTTAAATGACCCTCATTCGTTGCCATTGTCGACCGATCGATATTCTGAACAACGCTCATTAGAAAGCAACAAGACTTTTTGGGCCTTTTTGGTTTCCGCAATTATGGCTAATTCGGGGCTTTGGATCGATATATTTCGTGGTCAACGGCGTCGGTCGTTCTAACTTTTCTTTTTTAATATTACCCGTAGTGACTGATATATGTTATTTTAGGTTAACATGCATGGGCAATAGTAAGGTTGCGCGATTATAAGGCAACTCTTACGTAAGGCGTGTGAGAGCAAATGCAAAAGGAGACATTAAGTCGATGCTCAACTGCTTACCCATACGTTTCCAGTAATCGCATTCGGTGCATGGACCAGCTAAAATAAAATGGATTGTTAAGCTCATTTAATTATTTCCATCATGCATGAAAGACGAAAGTTTCTTTTAACCTGGTGCAATGATTGACCTGATGTAACTGCCCCAAAGACTATTGGTTTTGCAGTTTGATTTATACAGTGCTTCCCTTCGTAACCAATTGTCCCTTCTGAATCCGTTGCTTTTGGCAATATGCGTCATCTTTCAGTTGCCAACAGAGGGCAGCAAAAATTGTGACCAGCGTCATAACAAAGAAATCAGTGTGTCATGCATCATTAAAATATTAAGATTTGAAAGAAAAACTCATATGTACTTACCAAACAAAAGATAAAAATGCAAGAAAAATATTTATGAAGCTGCTCTTACAAAATTCATTTGAATAAAGTAATGGAGATTTTAGTCCCATAATCATGGTTTATTATAGATGGCACTGGTGTTTGTTATTGTTTTTGGTCACGATTTGGAGTGCCCTCTATTAGCAAATTATAAGCAAATATGAAACAAAATGGCGGACACGAGTGCAGAAGGGACTATATATTTCTTACCCTGTCCCGGCCTCATATTCCTGAGCCTCTCCCATTCGATCCTGATCTTCTCCCACTCCTCGTCCGCCTTCTTCTCCCGATCGCCGACCTTCCGCTCTCGTTCCTCTAAGTCATCCCGCTGCTTCTTCAGCTCGGCGCGCTCCTTCTCCACCTTTTCCCAGAGCTCCTTCTCGCGACGATCCTAGAAGTACCCAACGATAGCAACGAATACTAAAAGAGTTATTATCTTTAGATCTACCTGCTCAGCGATGCGTTGCTCCAGTGCCCGCTCACGCTGTTCCAGGATCTCTCGCTCCTTTTCCAGCTTGCGCTTGGCGCGCTCCCATTCGTCAAGGATTTGCTGGGTCTCAGCGCCTTAAAGTCGACGACGACGAGGTTTCGTTAAGTATAAGTAATGACATTCAATTAACTTACTTTCGCAGCCTCCCATGGTGAAGGTTTTTGCTGAGACTCCCTGGATGAGAAGACTCTTCAAAGGATTTCAAAAGTACTTGGGAAGGAATCAAGTAGTAAGTATCTTATAAAGAATGACTTCTAAGTATGCTTGTCAAAGTAGTTCTAACTCAAAAGTATGCATGAATTTTATATTCTTTAATTAATTTAGTGTCTTACTTGGTCCACTCAGGAAAAAAGTCCAATACCGATTGATAAAGGCCGCGGAGAAAAGTAATGTTTTGAGTGGCCTTTGGCCTTTTCTAATGAGTATTGAAGGCCAAAAAAGGCCGCAGTCGAACTTGGCCTTGTTGGTCTGTCTTTCAAGGAAGAAAGGTAATAATGCAAGCTGAGAGTGGTTTATTGACTTTCTTCGGTTCAATCGCAATTCAGAGCAATTATTTGCCTTTCTAGCAAATCGCCTTAAATTGTGCATAATTGTTCAAATTATACTGATCACTTC
>LR137660.1:0-14460 GCA_900659605.1 Tisbe holothuriae | reverse complement strand
CAACGTCCACCTCCTGATCGACGCTGAGCACTCCCACCTCCAACCCGCCGTGCGCCAACTCAGCCTCAGCCTCATGCGCCATTTCAACACGAGCTCAGCCGTCGTCTGCAACACATACCAGACGTATCTCAAAGGATCGCTGGAGCAGATATGGGAGGATTTGAGGGTGGCAAACAGGGATGGGTTTGTGTTCGGGGTGAAAGTGGTGCGGGGGGCCTATCTGGAACATGAGCGGGCTAGATCGGAGGAGTTGGGGTACGAGTGTCCGGTTTGGGACACGTATGAGGAGACTAACGACAATTATAATAGGTAATTAATGTCCCTGTAACATTTATAATCTTTTTAATGTAATAATTCATCAATAGTGTTGTTAAGAAGCTGCTGGGTTTGAAGAATGAAAATGACCTTCTCATCATTGCAACCCACAACAGAGATTCCGTCCTAATGGCAGCGAAAGACGTGTCAAATCTGAGCAACTCTAATGTCCACTTTGCACAGTTAAATGGCCTTGCAGATCAGCTGTCTCTCGGCTTGGCTGCCAACGGTCTGTCCTGTTTGAAGCTCGTTCCCTGTGGGACTGTTGCTGAGGTTCTGCCATGGCTGGCCAGGCGAATTCAGGAGAATCACGCTTCACTGGAGCGGAGTCGATGGGATGCCCGGTTGATTGAAAAGGAATTGTGGAGGAGAATGAAAATATTGAAGTATTAATGAATGTCTGAGGGGCATGCAAGTACATTGAACTACAAATAATCATCATATGAAATAACGACTCGGTAATAAAGTGAAAGAGAGTATTTTCCGGTATTACTTAATTTAGCGTAGAGGTGGGGTTCGGTAAATCGGTATACCGGTAATTACCGGTAATTGGAAACCGGTAATTTACCGGTAAAAATATAATTACCGGTAATTTACCGAAATTCAAGTTTTTACTTAATAAAACTGTCGAAATCTGATCAAAATGCCTTAAAATGGCAAAACTCCTTAGAAAATCAAATTTTTGTTGCATGTAATGTATTTTACCCCAATTTAAGGACCTTGTGGTTAATTTACATATTGCACTCCAGCTTACTGACTATTCTTTAATTTTGCACTTTTTTTCAATTTTTGGGCAGTTTACTACACAGATTTTTTTACCGGTAATTACCGGTAATTTACCGGTAAAAATAATTTTTTATCGTTACCGACTTTTTCAAAACGGTAATACCGATCCCCACCCCTAATTGGACCATTTTCCCCGCAGATGTCTTGCAACAGAGGCATCATGTATACCATTGACCCACACCCGAGGCAGGGTGTGGGTCATGGGTATACGCAATATGTTCAGAGCTAAAATGAAGCAAAGTGGTCCGATTTGGCTGAAACTCAGGACTTCTCTGAACGTTGGTATGAGGATCTTTTTTGTAAAAATCAAACTCGTTTTTGCCAATATGTTGAAAATTGGTATATTGGTAAACATTGACAATGGCTTTTTTTATATAAAGGACAAGTTATGCTGTATACGTTGGAGGTCAAAATTGTGTAATTTTTTAAAGCTGGAGTGTTGAAAATTGGTTTATTGTTAAATGTTAACATTGGCTTTTTAGAAAATGTTAAAAAATCTGAATTTAATATATTAAATGCTCTGAGTGCAATATAAACTGGGTTATAGAGAACCACAGCAGAACAAGGGTAAGTAGAAAAAGGCTTTTTCCCATTCTAAAATGTATAAAGTATTAAAAATTATATATAAAAAGAATATGCTTCAATAACACACAGTGCAAAATGCTTATTCCAAAGTTTGGAAGTGCAATAAAGCATAAAGCACCTTCTTAATTACTTAGCAACATACTGCAATAAGGCACAGAACAAAAATATTCCTTCCAATATTATTTTTAATACAAAGAAAATGTAAAATTTGCTCATAAAAGGCCATCATAAACTGGTCTGCATTGTTTTGCATTACTGTTACAATCTTTGTGTATCAAGCTGATAAATAACATATTTATTACCTTAGTATATGTTTGATACAATTTATAGTTTTTATACAACAAATGACAATAGTTATACTGTATAATAATTATGCAACAATTTGTTAATTACTGCTACAGTAACTTATGTTGACCATAATGTGTAAGACTTGGTCATGAAGTATGGTAAATATGACTATTTTTTATTAATTTAAATAATACATTAAGTAAACAATAGCACAGAAATTAAGGAAGGCCAATCCATATATGGATTAATTTTGCTGAACAAGTATAGTTCAAGTAGATTACTGGCATATATAGTATTAGGGGATGCTAATTGAGTACATTGATAAGAGAAAATTGAATATAGTAGGTGTAGGGTGCTCAAATTATGGTTTCCAAGGTCTGCCATAATATGTTAATATTTTTCTGTTAATATTTTCCTTCTATAATGAGTATTAGCAGAAATATAGTTGCCCATTTCCCCATATATATGTTGGATGTCAGAAACGGGCACTGAGGGTGTTACATGCCGAAATATGGTTAATACCGTTCCTCCTTACCCTTGGTTAATTCTACATGTCACAGTGCTCATTAACAGATGTTCAATGTTCACATAAGAAAGAGTGATATACACATATTAAGAGTTTATTAATAAATTTACTCTCATTGTTCACATAAGGAAGGTTCATAGCATTTTTCATTACCTTCCTTCTGTCCCAGGACTATAGGACTCAGTTGACCCAGAATGGTGCAAGATAGCAAGTAGTCCTCTTGGTTTATAGAGGACTACTTGAAGATAGCAATTTTGTTATGAAGTACAAAAATGAGCCTTGTACCAACGTTCAGAGAAATCCTAATAGTCAGCCAAATCGGACCACTGTGCATCATTTTAGCTTTGAGCGTATTGCATATATTTGGCTCCGACTTCAGCCCACCCTAGTGCCTGAATGGTGCAAGATATCAATGTTTATATAAAGGAAAGAAATTATCCTCAGAACAATGTTCAGGCATATCCCGAGTTTCCGCCAAATTGGACCACTGTGCTCCATTTTAGTCTCCAACGTATTGCATATACCATTGACCCACACCCTTGTTGCATATCAGGCATGTTCGTACTGTCAGCTATTCTGTTAGTATGTTTGGGTTGAGAATAAGAAGATATTTAAGCACTGAAAAGGTTGTTCTGGCTGCGATTGTTGTTTATATTGGTTATGCAAAGTTTGGGAAGAAACCGGAATATTGGAGAAAACAGTTAGAAGGTTAATTATAACATGAGTATATTGAAAAATTATGGGGCTGAGTGAGTGGCATACATAATATTAGTGCATTACAAAGCTCTCAGACGCATACACAGCCAAATTGTTGAAAACGCCTTGTTTCCCACCTTTCAGAGACGCTCCCAGACCCAGCTTCCTCTTCAAATGTCCCCAACCCGGAACAAAAAAGAGAGACTGATGTCTCCTCCGAGCTGGATCTCCTCCCTAAAGACTCCCTCGTCGGGGACCCAGTGGCTGCAGACGGTGACCCACCTCCACTGCTGGGGGATGAGGACGGGGATGTAGATGGCGACACAGGGTTGGATATATTTACAGAGGAAGATATGAGATCGTAAGTTGGGAGCATTGAGACAGGAAAGTCTACCAAAAACATTTAGACAATATTAATACCAAATGTAACATCAAACAACAACTTACTATCCATTACGTAAACTTTGACCAATGTCTTTCCATTGCAGAATGTGTGATGACACTGTGATATGGTGTGATGAACTCATCCAAAAGCTGGAACATTACGATCCGCCGGAATCATGCCAACCTAAGAAGAAGATGGCATTGATCAAGGCTCAGCATACCGGGGCAAGGTATAAGTGCAAGCCTTATTAGTACTCCTTTCTTGGTCTTTTTATTACATAAACATTTGTATAAAAGACATTGGATTCTATAAATGTAAATATAACGAGTCAAGTCAAGTAACCAAAAACCTCTTTTGCAGCTCTTTTGCCAACCTCTTGTACCGATACGGCCTTTCCAAGGGAAAGAACTTTGTGCTCGGCGCTTTGGGGCAGCAAGAGCTCGAAGTCAATCAGCTGCTGACCAATCAGAACTTTGCCAGCTCCCTGCCCTGGCATAAATGGCTGGAGAAGAAGAACGCTTATGAGATATTCGCCTTGGGAGGCGGTTGGCATCAGGATGCATTTGAGTATGAACTTGAGTTTACACTTAACAGTTGATATGAGTACAACTTACAGGAAGCTCATGGGAGCTCAAACTTCATTCATGACGTTCTTACGAAACCCAGCCCATAGATTAGAGAGCTTTCTAGCCATCAAAGGGGCAAAGATTAACCGGTATGAAACCATGAAGTTAGTATACAAAGCAGGAGCCGAGACTTCGGTAAATGCAGCGCTCTCATTCCCACCAATGCAGTGGGTAAATGCAGCGCTCTTGCCATAACTGTCAGCTGTCGAGTCTCACCTCCTCCCTTTTATAGTAGCTTCATGGTTTAGCTATTTGATAATTACCTGCAAGGGACGGGATATCTTTCTTAATCTCGTCCATCGGCCTTGCCATCACTTTCAACCCCTCCAAATATGCCTGAATCGCCCCATGCAGCGCCACATTTGTCTCCGATCCAATCTTATGCGCCTCTTCAAACTTTGCCAGCTCCTTGGGCAGCTCCTCCGAAAGTGGGCTGGCGCGGGTCTTGCCGGTGAGCTGTTGGTACTCGGCCTCGTCTGAGCTCTCCTTTGCGAGCAGGTCACGGATGTCGGAGAGGGTGGAATCGACTTCGCTGCTGGCGGAGGAGACGGACTTCATGGCGGACTTGACTTCTTTGCCTGGAATGAGTTTATATGAAACCAACTTGATATGCACAAAACAGGATAAAATAGGTGCTTGAAGGGATTAAAAATTAAAGTCGGCAAAAAGTATAAATTACATTTAAAGCGATTCTGTTTCGATAAAGTTATTGACGAGTTTAGGAAACTAGCTTAATTTTAAAATGTTTAAAAAATAATAATAAAAAGAATGCCTTTTTAAAGACCTTATGAATTACTTATCAAATTTATAGATTAAAAATTTATAATTTTGTTTAATTACTACTCACCCGGGTCATCCGCGACGCTGATTTCCGCGACGACCTCGATGAGCTCCTCCGGCAGGACGATGTGCGCGTTCGCCGCGGGAATCTCGTCCAAGGAGAGCGTGCGCAGGAAAGAGTCGAGCTCATTGTCGGCTGAGGTCACCTCGTCCATCACGGAACGGAGAAGCTTCGCCTGGAAAGAAGGAAACATTAAGGATCATTTAACCAGATAAATCAATATTAAACCAGATAAAATTATAGGATTGTTGCAAACAGTTATTATAAGATTCAATATAATAATTATAAGAAAGATCTGTACTACGTGAGTATATAATTAATCTCCAATACAAAATGGTTTTTAGGCCGCTAAAAGTAATGATAAATAATTGGTCTAAAAGGAAATATGTTCGTTCCCTCTGGCAAGGAATTCTACACTAGTGTAGAATTCCTTGCCTCTGGAATATATAAAATACCAAAAACGTTAAAAAAAAGTGATTCAAGGCCATTGAACTTGATTGAATCTTACCTTTTCCTCGCTGTAGACCGACCCCGCCTCATGCGCCTCCATCGGCACAATCTTCTCAAAGATGTCCTTCGTGTCCACCTTGGTCACGTCCAGCGGGAGTCCCTTGACCAGGCAGTGCGGCTTCACCTCGGGCAGAGTCTCCTCAGCTGGGATCCGGTCGTGGTAGACAAAGTCGTTCTCCTTCTTCGCGTTGTTCAGCTTGCCGTTGATGACGTCACTAGAATTATATTAAAACATGGATCGTGTAATATAATTATGTGTTATAAGGTCAATAACGACAATCTGCAGGGCCGGGGCAAGTAGCGAGAAGATGTCAAGACTACAAAGAGTATGTTCGTGCAAGACATTTTTTATATATTTTCGCATGAGTACCGATCTTTAACGTAATATTCGTGTTGCAACAACATTTTATATGATTTAATCAATTATTGCATAAAACCGTGTGAATAAGTGATACTGTATTTAAAAAAGTATATTCTATCTACTATATAAACCCTTTCAGTTTCAATCAAAGGCATCACTTGATCAACCCAGTCAGCAGTCAAAAACAACCACAACAATTAAGGCTTCTTTTGTTCTATTCCTTGCTATTGCAGTGTTCTACTGCCTTGACAATTCATCTGCTATGCCAGATAATGAGGCCAAGGAGAGAGGCTTTACCTTTGGTCTCCCCCTTGTGGCTACTGCAGAGTGCAAGGCACCTGAAACAATGTTCAATGTCTAGACAATTTTATATACAATGCCACACGTTTTACCTGGAAAGAGAACAGAGTGCACTGAAGATTGCAAGGGAAATACCTATTGCAATGAGAAATGCTGCAAAAAAGCAGGAGATTGCTATGCATGGGAGTGCACTGGAGACAAGAAGCTTGCATGGAGGTGTGTCAAAACTTGTGGCAGGAAAGAGGGAAGACCAGTTTGCGAGCCAATCAGAATTGCTGAGAGCTTCCAGGGAACCCTCCCTCCTCTGTAAAAACTATGACCATGATGGCTTCTTCCTTCTCATATGTTTACGATTCGACTTTTTCTTAAATCTACCTGAACAATATAAAAATTCGGCTTAATAAAGTAACTTGCAACAAACTTTCCCAGGACTCTTACTTACCCTGTAAACACCAGACACTCGTGCACGTCCGTCGCCACCTTGACCTTGTGAAAGTTCTTCTGCAGCTGGTCGCTGGCCCTCTGAAAGTGCGTGATGCGCTCGCCCATCCGCTGATTGTCCTCGGCGTCCATCCCGGAGAACAGGCTCACGATAGAGACGAAGTACTTGGTCCGGACGACAAGAAAACTGGAAATAGGAGTATTTAGTAAACGAAAGTCCTCGAGCATTTTGCTCATAAAAAGCTTTAAATACAGCTTGTAAAATATATGAAATCCTTAATTGATAAGGCCCAAAGGATTTAACTATAATTCGATGGAAAATTATTGAAAGTCTGTATGCAACTGCTGTAGTCGTAAGGTCAATTATCTACCGTTGATCAAAATAGTTTATGGAACTTACTCGACTATTCTGTCGTTAGCAGAGTTCGAGAGGCATTCCACAAAAGTATTGCTCCCAGGCGGTCGTGCATTGGAGGCTTTAATCTTGTTGAGTGCCGCACGGTAGTAGTCATGCACCTGCTGGGCAACGCGGGCCACCAGGGCTGGCTTGTGGTGGTCCAGGATGCTCTTTTGGAGGATGATTTCTTGGGCTTGAGCGAGGCAGATCTGGAAGAAATATCAATATAACAATACTTCTATACTTTTAAATGATGAAGGCGCACCTGTGAATAGACTGCCATGACGTCACTCGCTGTATCCCCCCTGTTATACCTCGGAAACCGATCGGGCACCGTATGAAACGCCCACGCCGCACTCTGAAAATGCTTCAACGCCGTCTTCAGCCCCTCACTCGTGCCCCTCAGCTCATCCTTGGCCCCGGCCTTGACGTGGGCCGCGCCCAGATTATACAGCACACAGCACATCTCGAAGTCGAGGTCTGAGGCGCTCGTGGCGGATCCTGAGCACGCCTCCGTCCAGCTGAAGTGGAAGTATCCGGGTCGGAGGAATGAGCTGAAGCGGTTGCGGAGAAAGTGGAGCTGTGCGTAGTAGGCGGAGAGGCTGGCGACGGTGGGGGAGGTGCAGGCGAGGCCGCGGATGCGGTCGAATTCGGTGATCTCGGGGACAAAGTCGCACGAGGAGTCGTGGTAGTGGGCCTGAATATGAAGATGTATTAGGTCACCATGCAACACGCATATATCATTTGCATAGAAGCGATGATACAATAAAACAGACAAGTACACTACTTAATAAAAATGACTTGAAATGACTAGTAAGCGCTATTTCTTGTCCTTGTCCTCACCTGCACCATCCTCTGCAGCTTGACGTTGAAGTCCTTTGAGTGCGCATTCTGGACCGCCTTCTTCAGGTCGATGGAGTAGAACGGGAGGCGGGGACAACCCTCCATGGTGGGTAGAACACAGTGGAACTGGAAAGGGACAAAATAAACAAATTATAAAGGCTGCTGAGCATGAGTCATAGAAAGCATTAATGGGATACGATGATGCCTTTGCACAAGGTATCAATTTGGAAAGTAGCTATCTTTGATAAATTAAGTTATTTTATCTCATTCGTAACGATCGACAGACAGTAAATGTTCAAATTGTTACGTAAAAAATTGATAAATGAAGTATTTTCAGCACAAACTTAACTGATATTTTATCTGATTTTCTCTCACCTTGTATCTCACTTTTGCCCCTCTTTTATCTGCTCCTCAGTCTCTCTCTCTCTCTCTCTCTCTCTCTCTCTCTTTAAACAATGTCAGCAGAGGACCTCGATGAGAATGATGATCGTCTGTGGAAGAAGAAGAAGAAGAAGAAGAAGATTGTTGAATGGCCTTTGTCCTCCAATCCACTTAAGCCCAACTCCAGCAGCCGGACTTTGGAAATCTTCCTTTTTCTTCCTTCTTTGTTTCTCTGTCTTTTCTCGGTGTTGTTTTGGAGGAGGTTTTAAAAGTGTCAAGGGCTTGAAGGGCGGAGAGAGAGAGAGAGACGAGCTGAGGCAAGGCTGACGGCGGAGTCAAAGCGAGAAAAGAAAGGGCGCTAAATTCAAAGTCGGATTTACACGACGGACAAGAAACAATCACTGACGACGTTGTTAAGTCGGGGAGCCTAATTGTAATTTAATATGTACTGCTCGGACATTATCGATAGCATACATATACAGTGCAGTAGTTCTTATTACCTCTTTTGTGTAATAGTGTACATTTTCGGTCAAATAGCTTCTATTTCAACATAAAATGCAAACATAACATTGGTTTAAAAATCCAAACTAGCTTCCTTTATTACATGGTATATAGCGAGTTAATCCATACTACCTCGTGACTTCGTCAGAAAGCTGAAGTTTCTATGCCATTGTTAGCAATTCTAAAAGAAAGAAAATATATCAATGATATTTCAAGTTAAATGTAACTTATAGTTACCATTTACAATTTTTTACATCCACTTTGCTCTTGCTCCCATTCTAAGAGCTCTTGAACAGCTGGGTGTCAATCTCAAACCCAAACTTCTCCTTCAACAGCTCTTGAACATCATCAAGACTGAGGCTGTCTTGCTTCTGCATTGCTTCCTTGGTTGTTGTGTTTATGCGGATGTAGTGACGGTATTTGTTGGAGAGGTAGAGGTGGGAGCAGCTACCATCATGGGTCTGAAAATTACAAGTTATGGTTTATATGCTCAAAACAGCAATATAATTATATTAGCTCACCTTGAGCATGACATAAGGCAGCAGTGGCAAGACATCATCTGATTTCTCATTATGAAAATGCTGGCAAGCCTCCTCATAATCAGCTAATACTTGAGGCTTCAGCTGGAACCGGTGCATGGTCTCCCAAGTGTCCTCACCAGTATCAGACTTGCGGTGCTGGAGAGCCCAGAATATGTTACTAGATGGGTCTATAGGCTCTTCACTGGCCTCTTGTGATACTTTGTTCATCCTATAATGGCCACTTGGTTGAGGGATGATTCTATCAGCTTCCAACTTGAGTGGAAGGATGTGGCTCTATGTAATAAGACACTTGTAAATTGGTAAAAGTGTGCAAAATGTGCATAACCTACCCTCGCCTCTCCCCACCCAACATCCACCAAGTACTTCTGGTCCTCACCTAAGGTGGCAATGATTCCCATATGTCCGAATGGAGGTCCCCAACGATCAATGCAATAGGCAATGCAATTGACCATCATAACCTAATAAGGCAATATTTAAGTTAAGTCTTATTGTGATTACCTTATAGCTTCAAACATACCTCATAACCAAGTTCCTTTAGAAGCCAGTAGAACAGGGCATTCAGCTCATGACACCAACCACCGCGCCCATTGACAACCACTTTAGAATAGATCACATTCCTAAAAAACTTGTTTTGTAACCATAAAATTGTTATTTCTATATCAAAACTTACAAGTCCAATTTCAAAGTCTTTCCCATGATGACATCAAGGTTTTCATACGGCACAGATAGATGATGGCATCGCTGGAGTTCAAACAATGTTTCAACATTCGTTTTGATGTCCTTTCTGTCATTGTATTTAAAGTTGATGCGTTTTAGATACTCTTTGATGTCCATCATTTTGAGAGGTATTGTTTTTTATCAACGTGAAGTTTGGGATACAACTACCTGCTCTTGAGAGTTTATTGCGAGGATGAGCTGGTAAGAATAGAGCTTGCGTAAGCACAGACGGTTATGTGTATTTGAAAGATGCAGGGGAAAAGAAATTGCGCCATGGTTGGTAATATTTAACATTGTAATATACTGAGCTGTTTGAGCAACTAAAGACATTTGAATTTAATACGTTGAATATATTTAATATTGAAGTAACTAGTTTATTTTAAATTAATAATCTCAGGCTGGTAAACATCAGTTTATTACAAATATATATTTCAAATTAAATGCAACATGAGCCTATGTAGAGATGAGTCCTGTAAATAAATATCCAAGTATTAGGCATGGGCAACCCAGAGTTCTGAAAAGAAATGTAGTTACTGTTAGAATATATTAGTAAAGAAAATCATAACAAGGATGAGTACAATACAATCGAACTACTATTTGATATTTTACACTAAACAATTAATATCTACATAAACCATGCCTTACAGTGTTAATTAAGTATTCTACTCAAAAATTATAGAGCTACTTAAACTTCTTTTTTGAATACCAACATCTTCAACTTACTCACCCTCAATTTCCTTCTTACACTTGCTCCCATTCCAACCATCTTTAAACAAGCTTGTATCAATCTTGAACCCAAATTTATCCTTGAGCAGCTCCCGAACATCTTCCAGGCTGAGCCCATCCTCCTTCTTCAACGCCTCCTTGCTGGACATGTTCACCCGCACATAGTGACGGTACTTGTTGGAGAGGTACATGTGGGAGCAGCTTCCATCATGGGTCTGAAATTGACATTATAAGTACAGGTCACTGGCTATCAAGACCGTATAAATACCTTGAGCATGACATAGGGCAACGATGGCAGCACATCATCAGACCCCTCCTCATGGAAGTACCGACACGCCCCTTCAAAGTCCGCCAACACCTGAGGCTTCAACTGGAACCGGTGCATGATCTGCCAGCTGCCATCCTCACCGGCGTCCGTCTTGCGGTGCAGCAGGCACCAGAAGAGCTGATCGGCGTCATTGCTCTCTTCGAGTTCCTCGGCATTGGTGCGGGTGAGTTTGTAGTGGCCGCCGGTTTGGGAGACGATGGTGTTGGCCTCGAGTTTTATGGGGAGGAGTTGACCCTGAAATCAACTATAATTAGGACATGTTTAGTCAGTAATTGATCCCAGGATACCTTTTGTTAGGTTCATGATGGCATGTTTTGCACCCTTAATCATCTAACAGTCATACGTCCATCGGATTGTTACTAATCCCCTTTTCCGCTATTATTTACAGGTGTTGAATAGTATGGTTCAGGCATAAAAACATTAAAAAATGTAGATTTAACTTATTATAAACACCTCCATATATAAAAATATATAATATGCATATTTCCAACATACCCTAACTTCTCCCCATCCCACATCCACCAGATACTGCTCATATGGGTTGAGTGTCACCACAAGACCCATGTGCCCAAATGGAGTTCCCCAGTGGTCGAGAGAGTAGGGAACACAATTAACCATCATAACCTGAAACAGTCATGTCAGGTCTCAACAATAAAAATCGAACTAATTTTACTCACATTGTATCCAATTTCCTTGAGCAGCCAGTAGAACAGTCCATTCAGCTCATGACACCATCCGCCACGCCCATTTTCAACAATTTTAGCATACAAAGTATTACTAAAACGAAATAACATTAATTTGGCTTACATAAAAATCTACATATTCTTTACAGATCGAGTTTGAGCTCCTTGCCCAGAATAACATCCAGATTCTCATACGGCACGGCGAGGTTATGCAGCCGTTGCAACGTTATGAGCGTGTCCAGGTCTGGCTCCAGCACGACCTCAACCCCCTCTTCCATCTTGTAGCGGATCCGCTCCAGGTATTTCCTCACTTCCATGTTGTTCCAGGCCTCGTTAAGGACTGATGAGGGAGAAAGGAGAGAAAGAAAGAGTCCGGCTATGATGTTGTTATGCTGGAAAGCTGCCCTGACAAACATAAACTTTTCGACAATTTTCTGAATGGCAATATTTAAAAGCATTTTATGATAGTAACAGTTGCCCGTATCGACGGCCAGTGAAATTTGCACAAAACAAAAGTTTGGCCGGGCATAATGTTACGTAAGCAGGGTTAAAAAAACTGGAAAAAGTTGCAAAATCATGTGAAAAAACTGAAAATGTGAATAAACCAGTTTACGAGTATAATCATGTTTAGCGAGAGTTTATTGACCGTACTAACTTAACTTGTTTAATATAATCTACACGTAAAATAGGCCAGAATACCATTTCACGAGAATATTGTACATCATTCAATGATGTACAATATTCTCTTGACGTGTAAAAGATTCAGTAAGGTACAAAACTACAAATTGATAAATAAAAACTTTTTTTAAAGTAAATGGTCTTCATATTTTAAAGGAAACAAGCATTCGCTTCTCTCCCATAAGAATGTAGAGAAGAAACGAGTTCTGTCGCCGCTCCTGCATTCCATCGTTGAGATGTATTGTTTTTACGGTGTCAGAAACAGTCAACTCTCTCTCTCTCTCTCTCTCCTCTCTCTCTCTCTCTCTCTCTCTCTCCTTTTCTTTCGTTTTTGAGGCTTTAATGCAATTTTCACCCTGCAAAAACTGCTTTCTAAAGATGTAGAACAGGCCTGAGGCCAAAGTCCGAAGAAAATATGATTTTTGCAATGTGAAAATCTCCGGTGTCAAATAACCGTTTGAAAGTAGAAAACATGATGTATATTTTGCACTATAATATTAATATTTAGAGCCTTGCCAAGGATTGACACTCTTTATGTCATCTTTAAACATTTTCACAGTATTTTATAATAGTCTATAATATTGATAATGCAAACAATGGTCAAAGTGTGCAACGTGTGCACAATCGTCATGTGGCAACTAACTAACAGATCTTGAGATTCCATTTTAGATCAAATCGACATGATCTCATTCACAAGTAATTCAGAACATAAATAAATATACCTCTTAAACTATGCATATTATGGCAGTTTAGCAGTCATGACCTATTTACCCTTGATTCACATTAATATCCATTCTAAATCAATGCATCCTCTTACAAATTAAGACCTATAAACAACTTTAAATTGCATTTCTGCATAGTATAAATAGGCCTGAGTGTCATGTTGAAAGGCACACTCATCTATTAACTGCAATAGTGAGTAGAACATGAGAGCAGCAACCTTTCCAGCAGTGCTGGGCATAGCACTGGCCACATTGGTTTGTGTGAGGTAATAATATACAGTAGTCATAATACAATAATTATATAAATTCATTAGCCAAATCTCTTCATTTTCTAGTCGTTGTCAGGAACAAAACCAACCCTTTGATGAGCAGCCTGGAGGTGAGCTTAGCAGAGTTGATTAGATTTACTCATATAATTAAAATGTGTTTTGCATTTCAGACTTCAATGGTCACCGTATTGCCAGGCAAATCACCAGTTACCCGTCCAGATCCCTGAACCAAGCAAATGCCAACAGCCATGCCCAGAACTCTGGCAGCGGCAATGCCATTGCCAACAGCCATGCCCAGGCAAACCAGTACAACGGCATGCGCGGCATGTGGGGGCGTCCAGCTCCACCACCTAGGCCATCATGGGGGAAGCCATCATGGAGGCCGACTGGTGGCAACAGCAATGTTGCCAATGGAAACAGCATGGCAACAAACTCTGGTAGCGGTGATGCTATTTCAACAGGCAGGGGCAAGGCCATGCAGATGAACAGACCCCGTGGTTGGGAAAGACAGAATGGTGGCGGTTGGAGAGGTGACAGTGGGGAGTGGGATGAAGGACCTGGGCCTAGACCAACACCTAGACCAACACCTAGACCAACACCTAGGCCAACTCTTAAACCGACAGTGCTGCCAGTCATGCCAGAGCCAGAGTGGAAGGAAGGGAAGGGATCTCCCCCAAACAAAGGCTGGAGAGGCAACTCAAACGTAGCTAATGGCAACAGCATGGCTACTAACTCTGGATGGGGTAATGCCATCTCCAAGGGCAGTGCAGCTGCTATGCAGATGAATGGCAAGCGGGGATACCGCAGTGGAGGCAATTCCAATGTTGCTAATGGTAACAGTCAGGCAACTAACTCTGGATCAGGAGATGCCATCTCATCTGGCATTGGCAAGGCAATGCAGATGAATTATAGGACTGGTGGAAGAGGATGGCGTGGAGGAAACAGTAACACTGCTAATGGAAACAGTGTGGCCACCAACTCTGGTTGGGGTGATGCTATATCAACAGGAAAGG
>LR137658.1:1963-16121 GCA_900659605.1 Tisbe holothuriae | reverse complement strand
TTGAGAAACTGTAACCATTGGAATATACATGTAACCTAACCGCCCTGCTAATAAACCGATTACCACAGTAAAAAAAATATTTATCATTTGCAAATGGTTAAATGGTTTTTCAGGATATGAAACCACTGTGCCGAATAAATTAGTGGGTGGATGATCCTGCTTAGTGTTTAAGCCGACGTGCGTTCGAGGGATCACTAAACAGGCTTGGACGTTTCAGAATTACGGGAATAATTAAAGCGTGAACATTTTGTCGGATAATTTATCTGATATCACGATTTGAATCTACCCACATGATTAGCTCATGGTAAAAGTTTGTTTGAAGAGATTTAAATCATTTAATGTTATTAACATTAACTTTAACATTCTGTCCAATGTGAATTAATTTGGCTCTTCTTTATACAATACACTATCAAAACACATCCCAGGATTTTGTCATCCATCTTTAAATGAATGCTCAACATGATTAATAGTAATTAACAGTTAAAATACAAGTAATACTTGGTTACTGGGCTAATTAGCTCTTCAATAAGCACTTATACTTATCTACGTATCAATACATTCCTTATGCCGAGTTATACATAAGTGGTAAATTCTTTGAATGTGTTTTAATATTATACTGTTGAATTAAGGTTACTTACGGTATATTAATTGTCTCGATTTGATCCTGTTTTCTTTCTTCTTCTAACCACATTACATTATTTCTTCCAACATTGAAGCTTAAATTCCTCCGTGATCTAATGCCGATACTTTTGGGTAGCTGGATGGTTTGAATTCCATTGGTGCAAGAAGACAAGAACGGATCAAAAATGATCATTTTAGCTCATATTGTGAGGATTGTAACATTTAGACAATGTGAAAGAAAAGAAATTGATAAAATGCAATTCTTTGCTATAAGAACAACAACTGTAGCCATTTTTGACGTTCTATCAATTAAAAAAAGAGGTATTAATTCCACCGTAACTGATACTTTTCCCGGCAAATAAGAACATTTTTTGTTATCAAAAGGTTACACTTGGTCCAAAGAGGCTGCAACAGCTTGTCTGCTACTTATTTAGATATTTTTAAAGATAACATGTTCATCGAATAAGCAGTATAAACTGGCTGTTCTTTACTTTCCATGTCATAATTTATTGCTGTACAAAATACGGTATAAAAAGCATTCCTTTAATTTTTCAAATAAAAATCGATACGACATATTTTTCGCATAAATATTTCAAAGCGTGGTGAAAATCCTCTGTCGAGTACATTTCAGCAGAATTATTTTTTCTTCTAAATGCCAAAGTTTTGAAATCAATAAACGTAACCGTGGATAATTTTCTATTCGCTGAAAAAAGCACGTTTGAAATATCAATATTTTCCTTTCCTCCATTCCTCATAATTGTGTGCAAAAAATGATACCCAATACAGGTTGTTTTGGCAAAGCATCATAATATCTACATTTCCAGGGTTTTAAATATTACACGAGGTGCAAAACAAATAACATATTTTTATGTTTTATACTGCAAATAGAAGGCTTCTCCAATAAATTGGATAGTTATATGTAGATGGTATAGAAATCATCTTACGTTTAAATTTACATTTCTAGGAATGCAAAACAGATGACCCCTTTTAATAATGTATATAATACCATAGTAACTGTTGTTGCTATTTTCAAGAGCCTTTTTTTTATGCACTTACTACCCGCCGAGTTGGTTAATATTTATATTCACGCCGTAATATTAAGGGTCATTTAGAGATTTCCCACATTGTACTTATTTGTATGGCACTAGACATTTCCAAGAACTCAAAGATGTCTATTTTTGCATCTCTACTATTATAATTTGAAGTTAACTTTCACGCCGTTACGTGTAAAAACTCGGCGGGTAAACGTACATTCTCCCGCAATCACTGTCTATCTTAAGAGGCCAAGAATTCCCTTTTTCTCGGGTCATTGTACTTTTATTTGAGCATCGAGCTGAGCGAGCCAAGTATCTGAGGGGTGATCAGTCTTCCATTTCCATTTCCCTATATCATCAACATCATTCCACTGTGGCAATAAAAGAAAGATAAGCAAACGGGGATCATTCATGCAGAGAAGAACACACAGAAGAAACCACTGTGGTTTTAAACATAATTAATATACGTATGTAATAATTCGGTAACTCATCCGTTCTACTGTGTTTACTACAAAGACAATATATTGTAAAATGTATTATGATAATTAAGCAAGAACAATGGGTTAAATTAGAATTTAATAAAAAGTAGCTTTTAAGCACTTCTTACATTATTGGCATTTTTCAAATATTCAACATTAAATCACTGTGCTCTCAGACCCACAAAAGTCAGCGCGAGGTCATGCCCTAAAATAGAAAATTTGCACAGAGAGATGGATTAGCCATAAAACCCATAAAAATTCGATCCTCTGTTAAAATGCGGTTTATTGCAGCTATAATATTTGATCTTGTCTCATTCGTGTCTGGAAACGGAAAAATGAATCGCAGCTAATTTTGGAGACGAGCCATGAAGAGGACAAAAGACTTGGGATGACTGGGGACTATTTTAATGGTGTTATTGAAATCCCGACTGGGCATTTTATGCGAGTAACATGCTTTGATGAAAAGTGTAGTCAAAGTAAGGCTACAAAAGGGAACTATGTGAACATAATACTTCTAAACATTCAATAATCACTAATAGTACTGCAAGCTATACAAATAAAATAAGAGTGGCTAGAACAACGCGGACAGGAATAACATCGAAATTGCATTTGGGAAAAATTAATCTCGAAATGTTTGCCAAGAAAAGGCCAGCTATGGACTAATGGGGACAGCATGTTTACCGCCAGAATAGTGTGGACAGCATGTTTAGCCAATGATAAATAAGTTTTGCGTCCCAGAATGCCCCTTTTTACTATTATCATTGTACTGCACTTTGAGTCTAGTTTTGCATAGCCATTATCACAGCTAAGACTATACTATAAGTCTTTGGATCCAGATCCGCGGAACTAAGCTGGATCCGGACATGGTTGCCAGATTATTTTTGACCTCTACGGCCAATTTTGACTATTTTTGCGGCCCGAAAAAGTCATTTACGGCCCGCTTACGGCCCGAAATTGGCTTTTACGGCCCAAAAATTTGTCAAAATATGGCAGTTTTTAGACTTTATTCCCCTTTATTTGGTTTTTTGGTTTGTATTTAAATTATTTTTTTTTGAAATATATACCTTTGACTGCCAATACACCTTTGAATTTTTTCTTACATTTTTAAACCCTTTTTCATTTTACAACCTTACATTGTGCTAAAATTCTCCAAAGGAGGTTTACGGCCAATTTTACTATATAAAGGCTGCCATTTTTGCCCTCTGCGGCCCCAAATCTCATTCTGCGGCCCGAGATCTCAATTTTTGCCAAATTGGGCAAAATTTTGCCCCATCTGGCAACCCTGGATCCGGATCCGCCAAATATCCTGGATCCGCACATCTCTAACTTTTGCCTTTTGACCCGAGGTAGTTAATACCAGTGTGAATATAGAAGAGAGTGACGACAAATGTCCTCTTTACAGCTGTTGATTTTCTGCCTTGTGTGCCCCCTACTTTGTTGTCTTTTGTCCTCTCCCAGCTCAGGATGATCGCAGTAAATGGCTTGGCCACCCACTCACGCCTACTCTGCCCGGTGTCGTCACTCTCTTCTAAATTCACACTGATGCACACCAAGCAGAGCCATGTGATGGAGGAAGTTCTGCTGCAGGTCGGGGGACGTGCAGGCCATGTACTTTTAGTTAGAGTTTCCACATTTTTAAGTATGCAAGATAAGAGATATATCTCAAAGTTTTATTAATGAACTGTGTGCAAATTATGTACAGTTCACTTGTTACAGGCAACATTAGTCAAAATTCTAGCCGCGGACAGTTTTGAGTCCTAACCCTGTATATATTATATATATACTTAATCAATGCCCCTAAAGGCCCCTGTATCAGGCTGTATTAACTTTTATAGGGCCAATGAATTATTGATTAACATTTGCATGGTTTTAACAAAAGTTGCAGCAAAATAACATTAAAATATACAACATCTAAACAAATACTTTGGAATCTCAACGAAATTCCTTTCCAGAGCCCCGTCGTGAGGAAACCGAAGAGGAGCTGGCCAAACGCCGCGAACGCGAGCAACGTCAGCGTCTGACCATCTTCATTGGCCGCCTCCCACGCGGTGCCAGGTCCAAGGATCTCAAGGATGCGCTGGAGGAGAAGGGAGTGTCGTTGGCGAGGGACGGAGGGGCGTCACTTGTGTGGAAGGGGTTCAAGGTTAGATAAGTAGATCATTTTATGTATCTTAAGAGCTGTAAAAGAATGCTTAAAACCAAGTAGCTGTAACTTTGGCCATGCATAACTACCGTAGGGCAAGGGTAATATGGGGTTTGCCGTATTGGGATTAAGATTTTTTGGGCATGTTTTCTTTTAAGGATTCATCTCCAAAATGTTACTATTGCATTACCTACTTGTTTTTCCACAAGCGAGGGAACTGGAGACCACTGCACTGGGCTATTAAACCTTTTGTTTCATACCTTCTGTGGGTCAACCTGAGAACCAGGAATAATCCCACCAAGTTTCACTGGCATACTGGTCTACTTGGCCCTAGACTCGACTATTATTAAGTTAGACTCAAATTTGCTTCCCTGACAATTTACAATATCCCGTTCTCTCTCCTCCAGGGCTTCGCCTTCCTCAACGTCGACCCCGACCGTCACACCCTTCCCGACCTGGAGGAGAGGTTGCGTGATCTCAAACTGGGAGAGGTTGCGCTCAACGTGCAGACGGAGCAGCGGCCGAGGAAGGAGAAGAAGAACAAGGAGGACGACGAAGACAAGGACAAGGACACCACAGAGCAGCCAGAGGCTCAGGAGGAGGAGGAGCAGAAGGTCGAGGGATAAATGCTTGCTTTAATGGAATTGTGCGCGCGTGCGGTCATTAAGCCAAAAATGAGTTTGGAACTGAGGATTGTAATAATGATTATGCCTTTTTTGGAAGGGGCAAAATGATATTTTTTCTTTGGGCACTTTCTTTCTGTAAAATCAACTTTTTAATGGGATTTTACCGGATACCCATTCATTGGCCCATTCGGCTCCTTGGTTTGCGATTACCCTCAAGTTTTCTATACAAATGAAGGGTATGTTTGCCCTTTCTATTGAACAATACCCTGAATACGGTATCCAAATTAATTTGAAATGGGACATTGAGCCATTCTGACCTCTAAATATCTACCGAAAAAGTCCCATAAAATTATATTTTTTCTCCAAATTTGCCTCAATGAGATACCATCAATAATTGTATATCAATGGTATGAACAAAAAGAGAAGAGTTAATTGCCCAAATTTGCCCAATATTGAGTCATTTTGCCCCGCTCCTCTATCTGCCTCTAGTCGTGCCAACAAAATTTAATAACATATAAATATGACGAAATTATCAGCGTGGTTTTCTTAAGTTTGGCATTAAAGTTTTTTTCCATTGACCGTAAATGTTGCGCTTTGTGTTAAAAATGTTAATAAACGCGCAATATCAAATATCGAATATCTAAATATATATCGGTAATAAAGATATCAATATTAACCACGATAATTGAGCTGAATTTTAATTAGATAATTAGACTGACGAGAGTATAAATTTTTGCTACGTCATTACTAATGATCTTTAAAAATGTGTGGACAATTTTCTAGTTTAAAAAAATCGATCGCTTTATTAATACACAGAACATTAAATGCATATAAAATCAATTTGATCAGTTCTTTTCTTAAGTTTACAAATTGGATTTTAAATTACAACCTTAATGCACAAAACTTTCAACAAACAAATAGCTAACTCTTTATTTAGAAATATATTTTTCTGTACGCTATCATTTTAGTATATTTTATATTTATGCCAACTTTAATATACTTTATACAAGTATAACAGTTATTAACATCCAGATTTTGGGCCTCCATATTAACAAAATGGCACCAGTACCGGTGCCATAATACTGTATGATCTCGGGCCTATTTATAAATTAATCGAGTTTGTAGTTCCTCGTCAATCTATGTACGTAGTTAATAACCCTCTTTAATAAAAGCTGAGCGGACACCTAAGGCAAGCTGTGTGTGAGTTATCAGGAGAGAAATATAAATGAAAATATAGAACCAAAATATGGACAGGGGAACAAGGCAACAAGCATAGAAAAGTTGAACTTAGCTGCATCAGTGCATATGCATTTGGTTAGTGGACTATGAGCCACTTCTCCAAGCTTTTATTGCATAGTGTTAGTAGAAAACTCACCTGGTGCAGTTATCGACAAAAGTTGATGAATGAGTCTAACGACCGCAGGAGAGAAACGGCCTCGATGAGGAAGGCTTAGTGAAAATTACATTTAGCTTTATAAATTACAAGCCGTCTCATTCATTACACCAAATATTACAGAAGGGTTACTTTGGATAACAATAATTACTTAGAACGAACTTGAATATGATGTTCTGTTATACGTATGTTACATACAAGTAATGTCGATCCAGATATCATTAATATTTTGTCTACTTTTGATGGCAGTCATATTGTCAGATGAAACTCTGTTAATATCTATAATCAAAGCTAAGGACACAGTTTAGTAACTGTACTTACATAAAATATTTTTAAAGCACGGAGCTACAATTTGCTAAATACTCTCACGTCAATTACCCATCTTTGGCCTCACCACAGCATATAAATATGATAAACTCGTGTTTTAATGGCTTCTAACTCTACATTATGTCCTTGGCACTAGAGACTGTTATTAGAATTAGTCTCTGGTGAAAGCATTTACGGCCCGGGGAGAGAGAGAGAGAGAGAGAGGAGTAAACTCATTTTCCCTCCTTAACTTTTTTCCTCTCCTTGTCTCACTGTGCTAGCATTATTTTCTCTCTTTTCTACTTTAAAAATTGGTCCTAATGGGTACAAAAAGTGGATACAATACTTTTGTAGAGTATATTCAGCATGCTTATTTTGTAGAATTATAAACCATCTAGCGTCAGACGACATTACAACCACGAAAAGTGTAAAAAAAAGATTATGAATATTATCCTCGAAATTTACTATTGCTTTAAGCCGGCCTCATGAAATTAATGTTAATGTAACATTTAACAGGTAGTAAAGTCAACACATTAATGTTATGTTTGCAAATGAATTTGTGAGTACGAGTATGTAGCGCATCAAGTAGAACACCCAGAGAACGAAGCGAGCGCCTTACTAAGAGAGAGAAACGAACACAGTGAGTACAGAGAAAACCTGAGAAGAACTACTAAAAAGTCCTACTTATCACATACACTAAAGATTTTGCAAGTTAAACAAAGTTAAAATATTGTTTCCACGTGTAAGTCAACCCCTAACCACTGTGACAAACTCTTCGCAATAGAGAGAAGGCCTTCTTTCCTCTCTCTCTCTCTCTCTCTCTCTCTCTCTCTCTCTCTCTCTTTTCTAATGCCCCAACGGGCACAGTCACAGCAGCCAGCCACCAGTTGTTCCCAGGAGAAGGAGCAAGAGAGAGAGAGAAAAAAGTTTGGGTATTTCCTCCACTGAGTACGCCAGAAGAAAAAGTTATACGAGCTTCATCTTTTTCTCCTCATCATCAGCGCGCTGTGTTAAAAGAAAGGTGTGTGGACTGTATAATACACTTATTTATATAATAATTATATTTGACAGTGTTTAAGACATTTGTGTAATAGTGATTTGTGCACAAAGGGTCTTTGTTGTACTTAAGGTGAGATTATCTGATATTTCCAGTGTTCTCATTGTGTTTTCGTGTCCTTATTTTCCTGAGTTATTAGCATATATAACGGTATTTTTACCTGCCTTCATTTTTGGTCTTGAAAATGACGATAGAAAGGAGTGAAGAATCAACAGGTGTGACATTTAACAAACGCAGAATCAACCAGATTTGTTCATTTTATCAATTTTTATCAGGCCTCCTGCCCCTTAAATTAAGTCTAATTATGTATTTATTCTTTAAAATTAAACCTTAAATAGAAATTCGGAAGTAGTTAACATTATTATAACAAGACCTTTTCATGACTTTTGATGAATAAACTGAAGCTAAATATGGGAACTACAATACTTTTACTTTCCGTTGTAAGGTATTCATTTTTGGCTTTATTGTATTAGTAAAGTATTCCAATTTTTGGCCAGGTTTTAAAAAGCATTTATAACAAATGTAAAATTTTATAGCAGCCATATCTTTTACAATTTGTTCCACATAACATGGAATTTATGATTTATGTATATTTGCGCGCAAAATTGCATATGTGCCCTCTTTCCTAGGATTACTAATAATACACAAGTGTTTGCAGTTGTAACATCTAAGGCAATGCGGTTATCAAACCTAACCCTGCCTGGCTGTAAAGGCTGGTTTGGGGGTTTCAAAAAGTAGAGATTCGGTTTTAAAAATTATGGCACACACTCACTAAATATTTCTACAAAAACTTCTTAAGACTAGACTTTTTGATAGGATATCAGTTTCACTTTTCTGGTTCTAAAAAAACTGGGAAATCTGCACATCCTTACTAACTTTAATATCGGCAATATTCATGCATACTATGCATATGTTGTAAATATTATTGCAGGTAGACATAATAATATTCATTGCGGAATATAAGGAAAAGAGAACAGTGCCGAGATCGTGAAGATAAATATAACACGATAAGTACATTTTGTGATAACATGGATACTGAAAATGTGATTTAATATTTACTATATTTGTTCTGTCATACTACTATACAAAGCCATTTTAGTACATGTTATCGAACCTTGTTTCTTTAAAACACATTCTTTCCTGTCTTTGTATAACAATGCCTTCATATCCGGCCTTCAGAGACTGCTGAGGCTCATATCACAGTATTCAGGATGCGACTATATTTAGATTCGTCAAAAATTGTGATATCGTGTTTACAAGAACACAGACTTATGCTTATGCAGAATATATGTTGATGATATTAGTTATCAAAGTGTTGAACACAACAGATGCTACTTTAAGTTTTAAATGAAATTTGCACAATTTAGTGACTGATATTTAGGGTGTAAATACGTCAATACGTCAATATATGCTCTAAAGTTTTTAATAGTTATGCCCAAAGATTTTGGAATATAACAATAGATAAGAAGAAAGACCGATTTATTGAGGCAAATCCGAAGAGGGTACATGGACGCCACCATTATTACGAGCTCTAAATTGAGCTCTTTTCGAACAACTGATCTGAAGCAGGAGCTCAGCATAGCCATATTTGGCTCAAACCCTCTTCACACGGTTGACACGGAACATTAGAATGAACTCTCACGCAACCTTCAGCTAGCAGTGAGTGCGCAGCTTTACCCTCTTCAGCAAATATTTTTGCTTCACATTTTTCGGCCTAGCTTGGGTGGCCGTTTCTCATCTATTATCCTATCTACATTTCGCCCTTCCCAGTTAAATATATGGCCGCATGATGGAGCAGCAAATCGTGACCCACTCAGCACAGTAGTAATCAAAACAAACAATACTCAGCTGAGTTCCACCAGACTAGCTGTGCTGAGTGGGTCACGATTTCCTCCGCCACCAAGTGCTTGGATATGAAAGTAAAGCTGAGGCGCAGTGCAGAACAGATAATTGTATATTCCAAAATCTTTGGTTATGCCTTTTTTGCACAGCAATGAAGAGAGAACTATCTTTGTTTTGCGGCCAATTGGCCGTTAGATGGTGCTACATTCGCCAGAGTGATTCTACTTTTAGTAAGGGAAGGAAAATATCTACTAAATACTTTCCTCTTCACAACACTCTCGTGATCGTTGCGCCATCTAACGGATATATGCCGCAAAACAAAGATCGTTCCCTCTTCATTAACTGTTGTGTATCACAAACTTACAAATCTTAATATTGCTGTGTAACAGTAACATCCGGTATAATTGATGTAACTATATCTATATTTTACAGTACATGCTATATTAAAAATAATAATGTGTTCCCTTGGCTTCAAGTTCTTCTGAAACCTCTTTGACACGTTTCAACTTGACTATAATTCGTCATGAACTAAAAGAAAGCCAAATGACTTGAACTTGAAATGTGTATTGATTTTGTTCTTGTTCAGTCTGTTTCAAACCTGTTTGGGCATTAATAGAGGAATGTTTAACGAATTTTACAGCTTAAAAATGCTAAATGAACTTGATGGGCTATGAGGTCTACATATACTTGAAACACTTTTACTTTTAATTAAATTAATTTTGCTTTACTGTTTCAAGCTTAGTTAATATCAGAGTAACATATCATTTTGGTCTTTAAAAGGGATTAGAAGCCACGTACCATACTGTTTCACAAAGTATCTCAAATTAAACATTTAAAAGACTTTAAAGAGCGTTCCATATGCCCCTGAAAAAGACATTTTGTTCCTCTACCGTGAGACATTATCATGTTGAATAATTCATGGTAACATAATGGATTAGCAAAAAAAACAATACTATCCCATGTCAGCTAAAATAAGGAAACGATATTGTCTTCCATTAAGTTGCTAATTTAGAGGATAACACTCTACTCTACTGTAAAATAATGTTTGTCTTAAAATTAAATTAATAACGTATGTTACGGCTCGCAGATTGCGACTGGCAAGTTTTATGATGATTTTAATAAAGCTGATGTTTCAAGCCACGGCCTTTGGTTCTGATATTAATTAACCTGCAACTGTGGGTTTGGGTCTCTATAATATACACGGCAAACTATTCTCAATTATATCAAAAATATATTCTACAGGATACACAAAACTGCACAAGCCATTACTTTTATGTAAGGACTGCTGTAGCTATGTCAAAAAGTGCAAAATGCTTGGTAGGAACACGAACAAAGAAAGTGTCATGTAAGCGAGGTTTTCAAACCATGTTGCAACATTTTCAACGCACTTTTGTCGAGGCTTTTACTTACTTTCCAGTCCCAATAGTTTCATCCATTTGATTTTGACTCCTTCTACAGTGTTAAATAATGGTTTCGTCATAGAAAACGTTAAATTATTTTGTTCTGAGAGAACGTCACATCAAAATATTGTAGAGAAATATATGTATTATAAATATATTCCTTGAAACGTTAAGAATAAAACCGAAACCTTACTTAAAGTTACTATGAAAATACTCAATATAAATCCATTAATATGTATATTGTAAGATTTGAATTATTTTAGGGGAAAAGCTAGTACAAAGAGGCTACTGGGACATTATTACAGTAACTGTTATATTTGTAGCTCTCATAGTTCGCACTAGTGTGTAATTACAAATCCAATCTCCAATCTGACTTTTGGACAACATACGTAAAAAGTTAGTTAAACTGTCTTCACTTTTGTTTACCACATTCGAATGGAAAGTGCATTTTGTGCACAAAATACTCTTCTACTCTTCCTTTCAAGATCCGATGAAATGCTTGCATTCCAGTGCAAAATATGCTTTTAATCAATCATTGGTTGACATTTTAAGTGCATCTCATGACATTTTGAGTTTTAGCCCCCATTCCTTTTAAGGCAAGAGAGATTTATCGCTTGGGAAGAAGGGGTCACAGTTGTTTTAGGCTGAAAGTTAGATATATTTATAAATGTATGAGGCAAATTAAGCAATACAAAGGACTCATTAAGTAGTTTTTGCAGTTTTTAAAGTTGCTACAAATAGTAATTTGTCTCTAGCAATGAACCTACTCACCCTTTTAGTCCTACTAGTAATACTATTAAGTATTAACTAATGGTATTGTAAACTGTTTACTCTTTATTGTGCTTCAGTTGATGCTTCTGGGAATCACACATATTCAACATTAGAGGCAGCCAATCATTGTGTGTCATTCAAAGGCTTCACTAACTGCTTTATAACCATTAATTTAAGAACTGTAAAAGTTAAAATCTTATTAAGACATCATTGTAATTGTTTAACTGTAGACATCTCTTTGTTTGTGAGCCACAAAATGATTAATAAAACCAATAAAGCACTTAATTATCTTTATCAAATTTCCATCTAAAACATACAAAAACTATTAGTTCTAAGGCTCTATCGAAGCATCAATACTGCGTAATACAATTTATCTCCACTCTTTACTGGCACAAAGAACCCATTAAACTGTGTTCTTTTAATGAAGTTAGGCCATTATTCTCTCTCTCTCTCTCTCTCTCTCTCTCTCTCTTCCATCGCTTCTCAATGAGATAAAGGAATCGAATTGAGGTTGGTTCTGTTGATAACTGACAGACAGACTGATGTAGAATAATTTTAATTGAAGCGCAGACATATGGTGTGGAAAGAAAGAAAGGAGAGAACCCGGCAAAACAAGAGAGCTAAAATCTGGCTGGGCTTTAATGCATAAAATTGTCTTATTGTCATTACTATGTCTTCTGTGTTCGTTCTGTATGATTACAGAGCTAGATACTTTACTAAACCTGTTTCATTGTGTTATACAGCTGCTATCTAATTCGGTTTATTAGGGAAAGTACAAAGGATGGTATACGAATAACTTATAGAGTACTTTAGTATACTGTGCCAGAACTGATTTTGTAATAGGGCTGGCGAACAATATTATAGCAATTTCTCTACAGTATGAGCTTTTCACACGAGCAAACAATCAAGTAAGATACATAGTTTTAGTTTATTTTCGAACGTATTAACACTAGCATTGATTATATGTTTATACGAGAATATTATATGTATACACTTGTCCACTTCTCAGAAAGCGAGTGATCACTTACTCAAACAGTTACTAACTATACATTCATTCATAAAATATACAAATTATAAACACTTATTACAGTAACTGTTACTACACATATAATAAGACCTTACAAGTGTACTCGTATCCAGCTAGCTAATGACTAATACTCTCCTTATACCCATAAGTACACTCCTACATACAATGACATACCAGTGATACCACATCCCAAACACTTACTTACACCACTTAAAAGAAGTATCATTGCAAAAGCCCTTAGTATCCAGTTACATACAGGGTGCTATTTTACGATGAAATAAATGCATAATGGACACAAAAGCTTAAGGGTCTCTTACAATTACTATTATTCAATGCATAATGTGTGCATTCAAGTCCTATTATCTTACCCTGTAGTATCCTGTTACCTACCTCACGTACCAAAAATGTGTATATGTGTCGTTCTAGCATTACATTTTCAAGGGCTCTCATCCTACCATTCTTTCCAGGGAAAATATTATTTTCCTCTTCTTGTTCCTACTTTATTACATTTGCCGGGGGAAATGCTGTTGTAACTGAACCACATTCAATGAGGCAAAAAGTCGAAAGTCTCCTCTATTCTCTCTCTCTCTCTTATTTTAAGCTCACTTTACTCTCTCTCTCTCTCTCTCTCTCTCTCTCTGAAGGAGAGAGGATACAAAAAGAAATGGGTCTTGTTTCACTCACTGAATGCAACAGAACATTGACAAAACTCATCGAAACTGCATTACGTTTAGTGACACTGAACTTGACGAAATGTTGACTTTGTACTGTAGCTGAACATTGTCTCAGATTTCAAGGCGAAAATATATTGAACGGACATGTTGCTAGTTGGAATTTCTTGATATATAGTGGTTTTCATGATCTGATCGTGTATTGTACTTGAGTACGAGGAAGCAAACTATCACTATCCTTTGCAGCCAAAAGCTTTGCTATTGCTCAATTTAGCAATATAACAGCATAAACAACCTTAATAAAACATGTTAATAACGGGAATTCATATTATGTCCTGTTGTGTAAGAACAAAAAGTATTTCTTTTTTGCGACTTAGCATTAGGATAAGAAAGTCTGCAATTTTTAGTACGACCCTCTAAAATTGCACGAATTCGTATCCCCGGAGATTTGATTATAGAGGAGAGAGTTCAGGTCTAAGAAATGGAGGAAAGTCGCGAACGCACCTGAATGTAATTTCAGGAGAATATTGGGTGTACTTGTGCATGTAATAGTTACAGAAAGATATATTAAAGTTCAATATTTTCAAATTTTGCGGATTTTGCTCCCTCGCCCTGTGTGTGCCTGAAGCTCTAATTTGGTTCGAAAAATACTGTTACTTAAATACAATTACTATGCCTTGGTTAATTAGTATTGCCTGCCAATTTTCCTTCGTCTCCTTAAAAGGCTCTTCAATCTTATTTCATCAAGCCCTGTCATATTTCTTTAGCATACTTCTCAAATGAGTTCC
>LR137657.1:14850-27454 GCA_900659605.1 Tisbe holothuriae | reverse complement strand
GCCCAGATCGACGACGACGGCAACATCCACACGGACAGCAACCGGCTGAGGTCGTATCAGGAGCTCCAGGACCTGCTCGCCAAGGAGAAGATGAAGCTGAACACGGAGTATGAGCATGTGGAGGTGCTTGTGACCAGGTTCCATAATAGTAGTGATGAGGAGAGGCTGTTTATATTGGAGGATTTGGATTACTACCTACATCAGGCAAGTTAGGAAAAATACAGTATTTGAAAAAAGTTTGTAGGTGTTAGTTGATAAAAAATAATATTTTAGCGAAAGCATGTATGTTTTTGAAAATAATTTACTAATTATTTTACAGGTTGACAATGCCCGAGACTTTGTCGCCCTCGGCGGCATGGACACCATCGTCCGGACGGCCATGGACTCTGACAACCCTGACGTCCGGGAGAAAGGTGCTATTCTCTTCGGAGGCTGCGTCCAAAGCCATCCCGACGTCCAGGCTCGAGTCCTCGGCTCTGGCTGGCTGACTGAGCTCATGACAAGGCTGTCCGAGCCATCGGAGGAGTCACTCGTCCGAGTCCGGCTACTGCACGCGCTCACATGCCTTGTCCGCGGGAACGACAACGCCCTCAGCCAGTTCCGTCAGGCCAACGGATTCGCTGAGCTGCTCAAGCTGACCGTCATGGCCAATGGCAAGATTGATGCCCGCCTCGGTCGGAAGGTGCTCATCTTCTGGGCAGACTTGGCTGAGCTGACCGGGGAGACGGAGCCTCAGCTCGTGTCCGCCGGGCCAGTTTTCCACAAACTCGTCGAGTCGGTCGTGAACAAGATGTCGGACGTGCATGATCTTGAACAGGTTGAGAAGCGCGCGTATCTGCTGAGCGTGTTTGGCGCCAAGTACGGGTTCAAGCTCAGCCCTGAGGACTCAACCAAGCTGGTGAGCTGGTCTGAGCAGGCGCAGGAGGAGGTCCGTTCAAGATCTGAAGGAAATGAGTTTGACCAAGTGCTGGTCAATTTGGAAGCGGTTAAAAAGCAGTTTGAGGTGAAGGATGAGTTGTGATTGACTTGATGCTCCGTTTTTGTGATATTTATGTGTTCTCATTTAAGTTGCATTCCAATAAATAATTATTTGCTCATAAATTTAAAAGTCCATCTGATGCTGTCCAAATAGAATCCGTCTAGTTTTGATATTGCATTAAATCATTCTTTTAATGGCCACGCTTTAACATTATTTTATCAACAAACATGAATTGCAGAATTTACGACTTTCGCCTGATTAAAAAAGAAAGACATTTGTTATCATTCAATTTAATCAAAGGGAACCAAGATTTGATGCTTATATAGGAACATCTAGATTGAGTGCTCACTTCTCTTTATTCGGTCAGATGAATTATTGCACCGTCACCAAGCAGTGAGTTCCTCCTCGTTTTATGAGACCAGTTTATTTTCTCTTAGTTGACAATTTGTCCTCCTCCCTTAACGCATGGGCCAGACGACATAATCCATTTCTCAATGGTAATAGTATATCATAAATTAACAAAGCAATTGTATTAAGTGCGGGAGTTCAAACGGCAAATCACCACTATATTACTTTAATATATTATTAGTAAAACAGTGAACCAATATCTATTCACATATGACATATGGTTGTGACCTTATAAGACACAAAGACGGGACGACATTTCTTTGCCCATTTTAGGAGATGGAAATAAAATTGTTTTTCCTCACTAAACAAATGACGAGCAGACTTTTACGGCCAGTGAGTAGCTGCCGACTACTCGACTTAAAGCAGAACGACTTTTAAAAAATTAAATAGAACTCGCTTTTACGATGCTTGGGAGAAAAGTCTTAAAATGCATTATCTAACAACATCATTATCATCGTATATGGTGTATGTTTGATAATAAAATATGCTTAATATGCACCAAACTGACTGGTACAAGTTTATAAGACACTCTCAGATAACAGACTGAAACTGAAGACAGCATTTATCACCAATGCGGTTTTAAAGCCTCAGTTTATCACCGATTACATTCTCTTTCGTTATTCATCCATATTTGGAGCGGAAAAATTCTGTTGAGAATGGAAAAAGTATCGCGGTTTTAGTGGATGAAAAAAGATTCTAAATAAAACTGGTTTCGGTGCATAAACGGCCCAAGGGGAAGAAGAAGAAGCTTATACACGAGAGCAGGAGAGAATATCGGTTTTATTTGTTTCTAGTTAAACCAAGTCATTCACCCCAATATCAGAATTAATCTACATTTACCCTGTTAAGAGCCCTTCTTTTCCACGTATTTCGTTACACATTTATCAATATTCTTTCAAAATGAAACGGTTTTATTCGTTCCCATTTTCTATTCTTCTCCCCTTTCAAAGTTAAAATTATTGCCCGCAATTTGGGGGCTGTTTTTATGGCCGAGCGACGACTTATTTCTTCACTAACAATAATTCTCTTTTCAAGAAAATCGTTAAAATGAGGTCGTATTCAATTTTCGAAACGTGCTCGAGTACAACTTTATACTCTGGATGCATATACACGAGTATGTTTAGCTACCCCTGCAATAAGCATTACTAAATTAACTATTGCCTACTTCATATTTCTTTTTTGCCATCTTTAAGAAACCCAAACAGTACGTGCCAATAAAATCGAACTCATGGCCTCAGTTAGACAACGATGTGTAGATTCCGATCTGTCTGGGCAAGAGAGCGAGCTCCACCTCTCGAGCTCTCTGTCTTTGTAGCTGTAGGACAATGACAGACGAGGCAACTCGTTTCTTGTACCAATGACCTGATGAAAAATAAAGAAGGGAGGATCTGATGAAGGAGAAGATGCTCTCACTCTATGAGTATTATCATGGCAACACTAATCTAATTACACTATAATTGTATCCTCTAAACTATAAAATGATCTATTGTAAAGGAGGTAACATTTCGTGTTCAAGTACTTCTACATCCTATTGAGTAATTCGGATGCACAGTCTGTTTAATGTTGACATCTCATCTCATTCTCAGGGAAGGCAACAAAAAACGTTCACTAGGGCGGTGGCGACGCGCGTGTTTATTGGATCTATTGAAAGAAGGTTTAGACGATGGTTTAAATGATGTTTAGACCCGGTTATATTGGGTAAATATTGAATCAATTTGGTCATGTGTAACCAAATATCAAAAATGTGTGAAAGAGAGTAGGTGGAGATAGCCAAAACAATTCCCAAGGTTGTGTTTAAAACTGTTTATTCCCCTCAGATTATCATTTCTGGTAAACAATGTGTCCACTTCCTTTATTTGTGTCATCTATCACAGGTGTTATAAACAGATTTAGGGGACAAAGGAATTAATTGCATGGCTCATATCCAGAGGGACATTAATGCTGCAAAAACAATTTCAAAAAGATACCTTGAATCTATCTCTAGTAGTAGCTCATCTAAACAGAAACTACCCTTGCCATTCACAGTGGTGTTATTGACCTAATCATAAGTCTACAAACTTTTATTGACCTTTCTACATGTTGCTCAAACCATTGTGCAGCAATATTTATTTCCAATACTGGACCACTGTGGCCTTGTTAAAGATCTTCTTCTCCAGGAAGTGTCCACATTTCTTTTTTGCTTTATGACTTCTCCCTGGAAAGGATTTTCATTCTTCTTGTCACTTTCACCCTCTTGACTTCAAAGTGGAAACAAAGGATTTCTCCGGCTTCAAAACGATTAAGGGAGAAGCAACAAAGGTAGCATATGACGGACCCTAATGGGTTAACATAAGGGTTGGAACTGTTATATGTTGATTATAACGGGCTATTAAAGGGTGGTGTTAATCTACTCACCCTATTATTCAAGCTATTAAGAAACACCTTCTGTTTTCGCCTTGATGGTTTCTATTTTGAGTTAGAACAAAAAAGCGCAAGTTTAAATCATGCCACCCTCCTTGTAAGGCATATTTGAAACCCTTTCTTTCTTCCATTTAACTCTGATTTTAAAAGGAGATGTCACAAAAAGTTTCTCTTCTCTTTTACGATTCTTCTGAATGAGTTTCTGAACTCTGTTGCTGAGAAAACTCTTTCTTTATTCTCCATTCGTGCAGGAAGACAAAGAACGAACATGACAGCGTGAAGCTACTACCAGCAAAACTTTAGGGTTGTGGGGAACAATAAGCCCTATGCACTAAATCAAGTGAAATTAGGCCAAATAATGTCAACATAGCTCATGTTCATCCCCGCCTACACCCGACTAATCAATGTCTTAGTAGGCCATCAAGTTCTCGGATCTCGTAGGAGGAGGAGTAATGGTGACCAAAGTCTGGATAAGGATCAGAGTTGGCAACACAAGCCTTATATGCAAAAGTGAAGGGGTAATTATTAAATATCAGGCTGGGGATCTGCGCCAAATGATGCACTTTATTAGGGAGTCGTTTGCACCTCTTGTCTTGCCACTGACTTTGAAATGAATAATATTACATCTAAGAATGACTGTTAGATTAGTAAAATGTTCATTTGTTTAGTTTAAGAAATACTCTTCAAATGCTTGGTAACATGCATAGTTTAAAAATCCTTGCTCTGCTGTTTTCCTTCCCCTTCGCATAATTCATATTTCTCTCCCCCTTGTGTGTCGACGACGTTACACTTAATTAATGTTCGTTTCGTTTCTTCCAACTCGTCAAATGTGGAATATTTTTAAAAGCCAGGCCAAGGACAAATTGTTTTCCAACCCGACATGTTTACGATCATGAATAGAAGCCTGGAAAAGTATTTGACTCTCTTTAAATATGCATAATTTGCAGCCGTGTCAAGAAAATGTGAACAAAGGACTGTTCTGACAATAATATGCTACAATTACTCCACATGTACATTTCTCTCTCTCTCTCTCTCTCTCTCTCTCCTTTAACTATCACGTTGTATACCTTGTATCCAATGTTACGTGCTCAAGGTTCGAGATCTTTATTGGCCTCGTGACCAAATGATCAAGATCCACTCGATGCAAAACAAGATCCATCCTGAATATCATTCCAGTTGCATCAAGTGCATTCAAGTTCATTCATGTTCAAACACGTTGATGAAACAACTGACCAATCTCCAGCTCATGGCAAACATACACTGCACAGTGGTATTACTATGAAGTAACTGTACAGCATAAAACCACTGTGCAATGCACTCAGGATCGATATCAAGTAAAATATTTGCAAAGCTTGAGCAGGTTCTCCATCAGTAGCAACTCATGCTGATGTTGATCTACCTTGAAGCAAGCTGCATTATTCTACACTTGGTTGCATCACTTTGATGTGTTTGTTGCTGCTGCATTATCTGTATCAAACATGGAGCCTGAAGATTGCAATAATAATAACAATGGGCGTCACATTTGCGTCACGCTGAGCTGCCAATAATGAAGAAATAGGCTCTTGTTATATCTGGAAGATTAGGGTGATATGAAAAAGATGTGTTTCCTAAACTGAGCTGTAAAATGAAGTGGCAAGCTAGCATAGACTTATAATACACATAATTAATTAGCATATTTGGCTTCTTTCGACTTATAAAATGGCCATTTAATACATCAATTATTAAGAATCTGATACTAGATTCCTTTCTTCTCAAACATTATCCTCCTTTTGTCACTTTCATTTACAGCTCCAATTAGCCACCCCAACCTTGCATGCTCCACGATGATATTTCAATCCTCATGATGGATGTTTCAACGGACAAGAATCGAAATATTCACATTGAAGCCCACTTTTTTATCATCTAACTGACGTGCCATTTTTCTCGCTAAAATTTGATACCCTCCCAGTTTTCGTCAACGCCTCTGCAAATGTTTCATAAAAAGAATAATAATTTCAAGACATGAACTGACTTCTAGTGTTTGGGATGAAGACACGCAAGCTGAAACAGTCAGGGTTGCCAGTTTGTCTCTTTTTGAAGCCAGTATTGTAGATTTTCGCTCTACATTTATTTATACCAACTTTGGACAAAATGGCAGCCCTGATTTGCAGCAGCAACAGGCCTGTTTTTGCAATTAGAGGCATAATTAGAACTCGATTCAGGGTGGCCCTTCCAGATAAGATAAGAAGAAGACTTTGCCCTTTTAAAAATGGAGCTCATTATTTTTCGCTACAATGGGCAATTGTTGCTTTAGATGATATGAGTTTTCTGTCTCTCATGCATATTGATTTCTAATAAATGTATATCCCAATATTCAGGCATAGGCACGGAAAATGTAAGGTATTGGCTTAATGTAATATCATAGTCTCAAATTGATTGCTCACCCAATATCATGCCAATGCCATTGTCTAAACTTATCATTTTCCCCCTTTCTAATCTCAGCACTCTATTACGCCTTATCATGAGTGCTAATGGAGCTGTTGGCTTCGGAGTCTTCTTCTTCTTTATTCCTCCTCCTCCGAGCACACCTCCGAACGGCTCCTCATCATCTGACAGCGTCTGAATCAAAATCTGGCTCCCGTTGCGTGCCCAAATGATTGGATCGGTGATGAGCCCATAACTGGAAAAGAGATGGATTCAAGTTCATTCACTGGAAAGAAATTGAAGCCAAAGTTTGCATGATATGGATTGAAGGGAGCTATTAGATAGCATGTTGTAGAAAGTACATTTAATCTTTGTACGCGTCCATTATTATACATGGACGTCTCTATTCTTGACCTCTTGCTGAGCCCATTTGTAACAAGTTTATCACCCAATAATAGGACGACTTTGCTCCTCTTCTTGAAAGGCAACACCTGACTATACTTGTATAATGTACTCTAAGTGACCATGAAGCGGATAAAAACGAGAGAAGACAGTCTAAGCTTTGAATATATACGAGCAAAAGACGACCCGTAAACATTATTACAGCACCGGTTGTATAAAGAACGCTGAGAACAGGGTGTGACAAATGCAGACAGATTTTGCACAGTCATGACTTTTTAGGGAACGGGGTTTCATCTGTAGATAAGGTCTTCTTTTTTGCTCACTAAGGTGAAATTCAATTCTCAGACACCCACGTGCAACAATGCCGACGCTGTTGAAAGGCTTTAATTACATAGTTAAGATAGTTGTATTGAGAAACGAAATGTGACTAATTCACCCCCTTTGTAGAGGTATAAAAAGACCATTTCAGCTGTCTAGAGACAATAAATAAAGACACATTATCGTAATGGTCACAACTTTTTGCCATTCTGAGGGTCTAGAGAAGCCAGGGTTGCCACTTTGACTCCATTTAGCTCTGTAGGGATGCAATTTAGACTCATTTGGTAACGAAATGGCAACCCTGACTGACTACCAAGTGGCCATTATAATTAATCACCCTCAATCAAGTCATAATCTTTATAACCATATCTGGACTTGTGTTGTTATTTATGAGCCCTGTGGCAGGTGCTGCTGCTTTTTGCCTCTAATTTAACTTCATTCACATCAGAAATCGCCTAAAGGCAAGATATTATAAAAAGAGGTTTCACATCTTAGTTGGACGTTCTGAAAATAGTACATGTTGCTATACATTTTACACTATATAATTTACAGTATGAGTAAAAGTCCCCTTGCCCTTATTAAGAAATGCCAGTAAAATACAGCACTTTGTATGTTTTTCTTTCATCTGGCAAATTGAAATTTAATGTAATTTTCTTTTAAATGTCTATTCTTATGTGTACTTAATTCACATCATCCAATGCCACTTATTAATATCGTGACCTAGCTCAATTTTCAATGCCCTCCTCAGCTTCGTTACATAACCAACAAGGCCCACCAGCGGCAATAAACTGCTCTGAACACACTAATAATAAACAATCTTAAAGAGAGATGATCAGACTCGTTTGAAGAAGTCAAAACAAACAAAACCTGAATACTAATCCTTGATTTGGTGAGGTGAAGAAACAACAAGACACTTTATGTCGCCTCGCTAAATTTACTAGACAGCTCGACAACACTACAAAAGCCGATCTCACCGCCAAAAATTCAAGCAGACATTTGAGCCGTTTTGAACGTGTTTGTAGACGAATCAAATTTGTTTAAACACGTTAAAAGCTGCTTGCTGAATACAATGGAGGGTTAAAATTGGCGCAAATTAGGATAAAATGCGCGAGGTCAGAGCAAATTTACAGGATTTGAGTCAGGGTTGACAGTTTGGCTCATTTTGAACATAATTGGCACATATAAAACAGTATAATGACAACATTTTTGTATTCATTTATTGAAGAAATGGCAACCCTAATTTGAGTTGGCGGCATATTATTTGTTTCATTAGAGCAAGGATTACTCTAGCAGATTCATTCTTGATTAGAGCTAACTTGCTGTCAATTAAATGGACTGAGTTATTTTGACAGGCTTTGAATATTCTTTTGCATCCAGTGTAATTTAATTAAATATGATCCAACCCAAATAAGGAGCATGACATTTAAAATCACTTTTATGTGCAAAAGTTGTAATCTTCATATTTGCAAGCAACTGGTTTATGTGCAAAGCGTCAAAAAGTCATATAATATGTTTATAGATGGTCACAAAGGCATAAAACCCCAAGCAGAACATCTGCCAAAGATCCTTTTGTAAGCAAACGTGTTTTAGGTGCAAGAGGTCATCACAAAAGGAGCTGTTGCAAAACGCATTTGCGAATTACATCATGGCTTATATTCAATGTGCCTTGACAAAAATGTGCCAGTCATACAGGCAAAATGGATCGGTATTACTCTCAAGACTATCGGATGACAATGTTTACCCATCAAATACGTTGAACGTATAGCACCCAGGATTTTAATTATCCTGTAGCAATAGGAAAATGTGAATCCTCAAGCCATCTTTTACGAGTTGATAACAATGAAATTAAGTCCACTTTGACACAACAATTATAGGCAGTAAAACTCAGAGGAAAGAAGATCTTAAATGGATATGGCCACAGTGTTATAATTGCCTCTCTTTTATATGTAAGCTCTAAATATGCAGGAAAAATGGGGTTAGACGAGAGGAATTTTATATTTCCCGCAGGGCAAGAGGTATTTTCTCAAGTGGCAGCAGAGCAGTTTATGAATATATGCGCCGGATACATGTGCATGGTATGCATATTATAACCATAGAAGCTGTCTTATCAGCGTACTAAATGTTCATGTATGTACGAGATATAGCGGAAGGAGACCTGAATTCATTAAAATCCTTCATTTGCCTCTTAATTCTTCATGAAATATAAAGGATTAAATTTTACGTGACGAAAACAGGTTTCACTCGCATATGCTGCAATTTCTCACACGCAAAGTTATCATTGCTTCATTTATATCTACCGACAAAGTTTCACTTATTTGCGGTTCTCTCACTCTATTTTTCCCCCAACTCGATTTTAAGCAGAAGCTGAAGTAATAAATCATGGTTTAGTATCGAAATCGTGTAAATATGGGAAGAGACAGAATAATGTAAACAATATATACGCTCGGACTTTCGTAATCTCGTTTAAATTTAAAATATATGTTTTGAATCGAGTGAAATTTCAATCCTTTCTCTCTTCCGATCATGCAGAAAACAAAAGTCGGTTGATACCTCACGATTGCATGTTGAGATACACAGTGGTATGACATCGGAAATAATTGATATTTCCAGTTTTTATGTTATAAGTTTATTTCTATTTTGCACATCAATATATGTCTTCGTAGGATCCATAAAATGTTCCCATTGTGCAATAAAGTAGGGTGCAATTAAGTTATTATAACTCTGCTATACACAGGAAAAATATACTTCACAACGAGCCTCTTTTATCAACGTTTGCAAAAACGATTTTTGAAGTTGTTGCGGTTGCAAGCTGTCTTATTTTTCTACAGACTCTGCGACCTCTAAAACGAACATAAAAGGCCTCAATTGTCGGCCAATGACGTATAAAGCCACATGCAGTGCATACGTCAATGTTAAGTCTATTATTTGCACTTTTTAAGCAGACACTTGTGTGTGTGCAGTACTTGAATATGTCATTGCGGCACAAGATCTGAATTTATAAACGACGACTTTTTGTGCCACTTTTTGCGTCATATTACAATATGCTTACAAATACAGATCTCCGCTCTCGGACAAAAAAGTCTGAATTTTATTATCGTAGCAAATGGTTCCCAGATGTATTCCATTCAAAACTCGTCGTAGTTTCCATTACATCAATTTATGACGTATAATCATCCTCTTATGCAATTAGCTCGACAACAACATTAAATCGTCGTTGCTCTCAGTGGGCAATTTCCTGCTTGGAACCATCAAAAACATGGAGGAGAGTCGTCGTCAAGCGAGTCGTCGTTAGGTTTTCTTGGTTTTACACGAAGGAATCCGGTCGAATTTTTCCCTCTCTCTTGACAAAAGGAGGCTGAAAATTGGACCTCTTCTTCTCCGGTGATCTGGTCAATATCACAGTAGACTCATCTTTATAACAACTCATTTAACATTCAAAACTGAAACTTTCATGTTATATAATCCCTCTTTAAACATGTATACAGTAGCCTCGCGTTAAAGAACCCTGCGCTCGCAACAGGTTTTTCTTTCTTCTCTGCCGCCGCCGCGAGGCGAGCTCTCTTTTACACGAGCGCTCAGCTCAGCTCTCGTCTCATCAGTGGTCCGGAGTCTTCACTTGACTCCAGAGCAAAAGCGATTGACGTCGTGCTGTGATGCAGAAGTAGTCGGTGCTCGAAATTCTTCCTTGGATACAAATGCGACTGCTGTGTGTTTCTCGTTTTAGAAGAAGAAGAAATGCAGATAAATTGTTGCTGCAGAGCTGACGGATTGGCTCAATAATAACAACTATCAGTGACGACGGAGATACAAAATTCGCCTCCATGTGAACTAAATTATAGTGTTGTTCAAGTCTATTGTTTGTGTGCAGTGACTAAATGAAAATAGACATATAAATAATAGGTAAGAATCCTGTTTACTTTGAATTTAGCTGCAAAATATACATACACAAAATTTATAATCATATTCAAAGCTGCAAAAAAGCAGCAAAGGGGGGATGTAATCGAACCCAACACATTTTTAATATATCGCCTCGGTCGCGACGGGAAGCCTAAAATTTATTCAAAATTTTACCCTCAGTCTGGGGTAATAAATACAGGGTGATGTGATAAAAAGGATCGACATTATTTGCTAATAACTTTCCATTCTTTCTCACAAGATAACCTAAGTAAACTTATATGTCTGTAAATCACTCAATGGCTGAAGGACTTAATTTGTACTTGAATTGCAAATTTGCACTTTTATCTACTCACCCTGTATATAATGAGCTGACGACGATATTGCTGTTCGCATGCAGCCTCGAAAGAAAAGGGTTTTCTTCTCCTTCTCCGCTCCTTGTAATCAAACTCCAAATATGGGGCTCTCTGTACTCTATAATCAAAGGCAGTTTCTCCTCCGAGGAAATTTTATACATACGAAATGCAGTTTGTAAATAACTTAATCTTGCAGGAGAGATCATGGAAAAGCTGATTTGACATGCATGCAATTTTGATTGCGAAAACGTTGCTATTATTATTTTATATTTGCAATTCGATCCGACGCTCGTCTCAGAGTCACGAACTTTGGATCAGTCAACTTTTTGTTTTTGTGTTCGACCCAAAAGTTTAATTGATCTCGTCACACTCAATTATAGGCTTAAAAAGCCGCTTCCTAATGATCATTTGAAGCCTCAACCCATCTTATTTTTACTCAATTCTTTTGTTTAAATTTGATGACCCAGCTCTAAATGCAAACACCCATTATTGAGGCCACAAAAGACCAGTTTTATAACAAATTTAGTTGATATATGCAATCATCTATCTCTTTTCAAAGACAGTTGAGATTAAGCTCACTTTTTCCGTTCTTCGCTCTGGGGTTAACGAAGGAAATCTCAGGGGATTATTTGGTGAAAGAAAAAAGGCTTATAAACGGCATACTCGCCCCCAGGCATTGATTTATAATGAAGATATCTGCATATACTCTGCTCACGTATGGCTTAAAGAGCAGCTTGGAACGGATCACTTGACACTCGCGGCTAATTAAATAAAACTTCTTCCATCTTGGTTCTAAAACGGACTCTGTATTTCCGTTGTATAAATATAGTCTGCGTACAGTGACCCGAAAGAGCTTTTTTTGCCTGGCATGTAAATAAATCAAAGGCTATTGAAGCGGAAAATGAAGAAATCAATCTGTAGAAGATTGGAATCGGCGCCTTTTTCTTTTGACGAATTTACCGAAATAGATACGGGAAGATTTATTCAGAGTGCAATAAAAAGAGAGAAGGAGATTTCTCTAAATGCCAGGAATAACAGCCAAAATTCAGGTTTTCAGTGAGGAAATAGCATACTTACAAGTTATGCAAAGTTATCATTAATCCCATTTGAGTGCAACCCACAAAACAGTTTCAAATATATCACCATTTCCCGCGTATTTTTATGCAACCAAAGCACAATTCTCCTTTTTCACGGAATGAATGCAATGGTAATTGAGCTGAAAAAGGAGCTTGAACTGCACGTACACAATACCCTGAAACCCTAAACTAATGGGAAAAACGTTGGAGAAGAGATCCGCAATACTGCACACTTTGGGGTCGCATTTTGGAGGTTATTCCCCTCGCTATCTTGTATGTGTTCCCTCCCCTGCGAGAGAAGCCAAGAGACTCCTTTGTACGACAACATTTCACCCCCATGATGCTCTCTCTCTCCTCTCTCTCTCTCC
>LR137657.1:0-14750 GCA_900659605.1 Tisbe holothuriae | reverse complement strand
CTGTGTGAGAAGCCAAGAGACTCCTTTGTACGACAACATTTCACCCCCATGATGCTCTCTCTCTCTCTCTCTCTCTCTCTCTCCATGTGTATGTTTTGAACTCTGTTGACTGCATGTGCAATGGACCGATTGACAGACGTGTCAACATGGCACAAAGCGTTTGTATGTTCGGTTAATAATGTTAATGGCGGATGTAATAATAATGAAATGTTCTTCTCTGTCTATTTTCAGATCTTCTTGACACAGCATATGTTCAAATAACACTTTTCCCCTTGGAATTATCTTCCGGGAATATCTTCTTCTCCATTTTTTGCCAACGTGTGCGGCTTCAAGAAGAAGAAGAAGAAGTTTTGTGAGCTGTGAAAGAAGATCCATTTGACGAAAGAGATTCTTAAAAAAAATCCAAAAACACTCTCTTAACGGCTGCTGCTCCCGGCTTTAACAGTGCTTCTGGACATGGAAGAATGAAGCAAAGAGTGTTTTGAATATACATTTTAGAGGGGTTTGAAGATGTGCTGAAACCGTTAAACATGTTATTAACCTGAAACAACAGGAAGGGGGAAACAAAAATAAGCAAACAAAAGACAAACATGAGGTGTCAGAAGCTACAACTGTGGCACAGCGGAATGCTGCTCATACTGTTTGGACAGCTGAGCTGGGGGTTGGAGCTCAGCTCGGAGGTGCTCTCTAACAGCTCGGAGGTGCTGATACCTCCGAGTCTCTCGGTGGAGCTGCAACAGCCACCATCAGCTGTGGAAGGCCAAGAGCTGAGGCTGGAGTGCAAGGCTGTGGTGGAGAATTCAAATCTCCCGCCAAAATTTCTCTGGCTCAAGGATGGTGTTGAGCTGGTTGGGGAGAGTGAGGCTGAGCTCGTGATTGCGCCACTGGCACCGGAAGACGCGGGTAAATAAAGAAGAAGAATATACAGCAGCATGGAATGGAGCAATATATTGACGTCTAAAAGTAGGAAAAGAAACTTCAATACATTGGAGGCAAAACAAATTTTATACAGTTTTAAAAGTGGCAAATGCATAACATATTTGCCTGTAAATTTATTCTCAACTGCTTCTTTAAACTCTTAAATATGCATATTGCCACCACTCCCTGCGAGCACAATTTCCCCCCTTCTCGCCAAAATCTCCAACTTCCGCCGAGAATGAAACATTGACGATCCGTCATCGACTTTTTTCATCTTCTTCGGCCGACTTCAAAGCAACGATTTCCTCTCTGCAAAAACAACGCCCTTATAATGAACAATTGCTCATCGAAACCCATTTTCTCCAAACAAGGTCATTACGGATGCAAGGTGTCTCTGGACTCCGCCCTGTCCCAGGTCAAGGAGATCACCGTTCAAGTCTCGTCCCGCCCCCGCTTTAGTGCCACGCCCACCGATATGGATGTCTTGTATGGGGACGGATTCGAGCTGAGGTGTGAGGTTGTGGAATCCCTGTTTCCGCCCGCCAAGATTGAGTGGACGCTCAACGGAGAGGTGGGTTGAAGATTATTTGACTGTGTCATCGTCCTGAGCAAACAAATGGGGATTAGCGTGCAGTTTTAAAACGTTTCAAAGGGGGTGAAGTCGTTTTTGCATAGTGCATAACATGCCTATTATGCTGTAAATTATGGTTAAAGTCCATCTAATGACATCCCTTCTTTTCTTAATGTTAGCCACTTGAGATTCCAAAGGAGCTTATCACGGTGCAGAGCGGCGGCGGCGGGTTGAGCGTCAGCCAGGCGAACGTGCAAACGACCGGGGATTATTCGTGCACGGCTGACAACGGAATCGGGCTGCCAGAAACTGCAAACGCCAAAGTCAAACTACTCTATGAGGTAAAAAGTACAGGGTGATTTATTAGGACTTACTCTAGTCGTCCTCTTGTATGCCTTTAAGTCAAAATTCATAACATAAATGTGTACAGCCAGTCCTTATAAAGAGTTTCTGGTCTATATTTAATAACTCACCTTGTATCCATGACACTTTACAAGATTAACGAAGTGAAACATCCCTCGCAATTAGCAATTATAACCGGTCTCATTAATCCCTTAATAGGAGCCATCCGTGGCAATCACCCCAAGCGAGACTGATCTCCTCCTACTCGACGGATCAACCCTATCACTGACGTGTGAAGGAAATGGCATCCCTGAACCATCAATCACGTGGACACAATCTGGCAACCCTGATTGGAGCAGCACCAACGCAGCACTTGCGCATAAAGTGACCATCGATGATGACGAATCAACTTTCACATGCTCGTAAGCAAATATAATGCAACTCAGGATTGCATTTCTTCATAATTTGGTCTCACAAGCATATGAAGTGGTAACCCTGACTCAACTTTCATGTTTATTTACAGAGGGAAGAACCCTTTCGGATCGGATGAATCTTCGGTGAAAGTTTCGGTGGCCAAGCGGACAAGGGTTGAACTGTCCTCGAGTTCAAGTGTCCTCCTTGGACACCTTGGTCAGCAGCTCGATCTCGATTGCCGCTTCCAAGTGGATGAGAGACTTGAGCCGCCGAGAGTCTCTTGGATGAAAGACGGCCACGTATTGGACGTGACAACGGCGATATTCAAGTAAGCGAAATTTCACTTCCTTTAAAATGACATTCCGCGCATTCTTCGCTGAAGAGCATAATAAACGCTTTGTACGTTCGCTTTGAAAGAGTTCTTTCTTTTCAGGATAAGCTCCATTGATGCCTCATCGGCCGGGAAATACCGATGTAACGTGGAGACATCCCTCGACTCTGCCAATCATACATTTAATGTCAACCTCGCTCAGCAGCCCGTTATTGAAAAGGCCAACCTTCCATCGTCAATGTTTGTGCTGAAGGGAAGTGACCTTGTCTTGCCTTGTAATGCTGAGGGAATTCCAGAGCCTGAAGTCAAATGGGACCAAGCAGAGTCGGATACACTCAGCTTAAAGGACATACAACAGGAGGGAACATACACTTGCCATGCTGCAAATGACCATGGAGAGGCCACAAGAACAGTTCAAGTTGTGCCTGTAGACCCAGCTAGACTGACTGTCCAAAATGGCACCAAACTTGAGCACCAGGCCGGTACTAGCTTGACCCTCAACTGCTCAGTACAAGTTGACCCACTACTTTCGTCAACCGCAAGACGTGTCTGGCTCAAAGATGGCACTCTACTACAAGACGCACTGGACCAGCCAGTCCTGGAGCTGGCCTACCTCAGGGCTGACAGTGCTGGCCAGTACATGTGCAAGGTGACCACTGATGTGGATGATGTCATCCTGGCTCAGGTTGTGACAGTCATCACAGCGGCACCGGAAATAGTTGAAGAGGCTGATCACGTTGGAGCATTGACTGGATCAAATATCACATTGAAATGCCGTGCAAAAGGAATTCCTCCGCCGCAGATAAGTTGGAAATTCAATTCTGAATTGATTCCTGGAGCCAATTCTGAGTCTCTGGATCTGACAAAGGTCTCTTTGGAGGATCAAGAAGGAGTCTACACATGCTTGGCTGTCAATGAATACGGCAGCGCAAATAAGGAGATCAGAGTCGATGTCTTTAGCAAGACTGTGTTCAAGAGAGGTCCAAAGAACATCCTCGTCAAGAGCATGACCAGAGCGGCGTTCAGATGTGAGCTGCAAGTGGATCCAAGGCTTAAGAATGACTTGAAAGTACAGTGGTTTGTGAATGGAACTACTCCAGCAAATGATACCATTGTGCACGCTGACAACTCCCTTGTCATCCCAAAGCCGCTCAAATCAGACCAAGGCACCTACACCTGCCTTGCAACCACTCCCTATGAACAAGTGAATCAGACTGCCCGACTGACAGTGCTGGGCGAGCGGCCATCTTTCATCTCAACGGAGAAGGACGCTCGAGCTCTGGAAGGATCCACAGTAACCATCAGCTGCCAGGCAAACGGTCTCCCAATGCCCAAGATCACCTGGTCCAGGATGGATAACAACTCACTTGTTCCAGTCACTGGCCAAGATCGTTTCAAACAGCTGTTCCTTGGCGATCTGGAGATCAGCTCCCTCCGTCTAACCGACCAGGGAGAGTACCAGTGCTCAGCAGAGAATGTCTATGGACAGGAAGTGACAACATCATGGCTTCAGGTCATAAGACGCGCGTCCCCCTCAACTGGAGCGTTTGTCCGGGAGATCACAAGGAGCATGCGCGGGAATGCAACCCTTGACTGTGATGTCAACTTTGATGAGAGGCTGCTGGCTGAGACTGAAGTCGTCTGGAGTAAGGACGGTGAGAAGATTGATCTCACGGCTCAGGATGCCAAGTACGAGCTGCTCAATCAAGGACATTCTATCCTGGTCAATGATCTTAGCGTTGACGATAAGGGTAGTTATGAGTGCAGTGTCAAGACCCCGTTTGAGACCATTGGCGCCAAGGTGACATTGAGAGTCAGCGGTGAAGCGCCAAAGATCCTGTCCAAGCTGAAGAAAATCAGTCTGTACGAGGGCGAGGACCTCAATTTAAAGTGTCTTGTCAGAGGCACGCCCACGCCAACCCTTCAATGGCTGTTCAACGACAAGGCTGTCAGCGCTCCCATCGTCAAAAGCGTGCCCACAGCCAGCAAGGAGTTTGTCGAGTCCCATGTCGTCATCGCCAACGTGTCCAAGACGGATGAGGGCGTGTACCAGTGTGAAACGAGCAACATCTACGGCTCTGGCGTGGCCAAGTTCGCCAAGGTTGTTGTCGTCCGACGGACACACGTACAGATCACATCCGGTGAGGACAAGGCCGTGTCTGTCCGGGCTGGGGAGCGGCTGCTCATGCCGTGCAAGGTCAGCAACGATCCGCTCAACAAGATCACCAACATCCAATGGACGAAAGATGGCGCTGCAATCGACATCGGGCCCAAGGACCGGATCGACTTTGGCATGGACGGATCCATCACAATCAGCGACATCCAACGCCGGCACGAGGGCGAGTACCGCTGCACCGCCAGCACCGAGCTGGACAATGCCACCGACGTGGCCAACGTCCACGTCATTGTCAACGCCCCTGTGATCACGAGTCATAGTCAAGATCAGGTGCTCTTCAGTGGGGACAGTGCTGAGTTGAAATGTGCTGCTAATGGCATCCCTCAGCCGTCAGTGCGGTGGACGTTTAACACGACAAAGACTGGCGTGAAGGGACCGCTGCTGCGTATTACAAATGCTATCACGTCTGACGCTGGGCGGTATGTGTGCACGGCTAAGAATGACTATGGTGAGACGAGGCAGGACATTAAGGTCATTGTTGTTCAGCTGCCTGCTCTGCAGCCAGAGTATCAGGTCAAGGAACACGGTCGGTTCCAGCTGCCTTGTGTGGCCAAGGGGAAGAACGTGGGCGCGACGTGGCTCAAGAATGGCAAGAAGCTCTCTGAGGAAGATGGAGACTACGAGGTCCAGGAAGAGAAGGGAATGCTCATCTTCAGAAACATCACCACTGAGAGCGCTGGAGTGTATGCTTGCCTCGTCATCAGCTCATCTGGCAGGAGGAAGACCCTTCAGACTGAGGTCAAGCTCAAGCCAAACCTCATCACGGCTGAGAGCAGCAGTGTGGCTGTCCGGATTGGGGACAGGCTTGAACTGTCATGCTCAGTCCTGCCTGGAATCGACACGAAGCGGTTGTGGAAGCACAACAACCAGTTCTTCATTGAAGGCGGCTCCAGGGAGATCAAGAACCGCGGCGGATCTCTGACCATTGACCCAGTGGGCGAGGGCGATGCAGGGGTGTTTGCATGCGTTGCCATCGCTTCATTCGGACAAGACGTTGTTGAACATGCCGTCAGGGTGCTGCCTGCTGTCTCAGCTATTGGAGTTGGGCTGCCTGAGGGGGCGGAGGATGGCTGTGGTCAATGGTCAACAACAGCACTGTCAGAGATTGCGCCTGTTGTCATAGCCATACAGCCCAAGGTGGAGGAGGGGACAGCTGAGGTGCAGTGGGTGCTGCCGACGGGCGTGAACCGGTCCTGCTTTGATGCCATCTCCGTGTCGTGGTGGAATAATGCGAGCGAGAGCGCGTTTACAGAGAGGAGACTCTCACTGTCAGATGAAAGCGCTGTGATTGATAACCTCAGCCCGGAATTGGGCTACTACCTCCAGGTGAACTTGGTTGCGCCGCTCAATGTATACCACTATGGGGATACAAGGGCATTCAGCCTGCACAAGGTAAACTGAATCTTCGCTTTTATTTTAGACCATTTCAATATACTGTTTATTCCAGGCGTTTGTCGACCAGCAGCTCCTCATTGGCGACAATCAAACCAACGCCACCTCAGAAGACGACCCCGGCCTCTACCTCCCCCTGGCCATTGGCATCGGAGCCCTCCTCGTCATCTTTGTCCTCCTCGTCGTCATGGCCGCCCTGTTCATCAAACGCCGCTGGCTGTCCTCCAAGCTGAAGGGTGGCCACCATCACATGTCACAGGAGGAGGCCGCACTCAGACGGAAGAGGCATCTAAACGGGGCTGCCATTAGCATGTATGATGGACGGATACACATTTCACAGCCTTATGCTGTTAGCACAGGTATTACAATATCTTATGGGTAATCTTAACAAATGTTAATAATGTTCATTAAAGGACCTCATAATGGCGACGAAGGTGATGACTTCATGCAAAGCCTGATGCCCCAGTGGCCAGAGCCTGAACCTGAGCCCTCCCTCAGCACAGAGACCGACACCTTCATCGCCAATGGACGCAACTCCTCAGCTGCAACATCATGCTCGTCAACGTCCAACCACTCAGCAGCACTGCCAATGCAAACCATGGGCGCCTCAGCCAGTCATAACGTGTCCTCCAGCTGCAGCAGCTCAGCAGCAGCTGCGCCGTCCTCCATGCCGCTGAAGGCCAGGCGGAATTCAAAGGCTTCCATTGGCTCAAGCTGGTCCAGCCTGTTCAACCAGATGAACCCGGACAGTAGTGGTTCGGTGCGGTCATCTACTGTCAGCAGTAGCAACGGTCACAATAGTAACAGGGTGTCATTTGCTGGGATTGGGTCCGGGCGATCATACCGGACGCGGATACATCATGTTGACGCGTAAAAAAATGCAAAGAACTCGTACAAAAACGTCAGAAATTAAGTTAAAATAAATGAATCATATGCTAAAAATCTGCATTGTAAATCCGGGAAATAAAAGGCAATGTTGAGTAATACATCCTTTAACTTTAGTCAACTGATTATTTAATACCTTCCCAATCAAGTATGCTTCTAAATCAACAGACAATAGGATCGAAATTTGTATGTAATATGTTATTTGCACAATCTCGCACCTTATCTTAACAATTTTCCTATTTGTGAATCCTGCTCTCAAACGTTAGTAACACATCATATGCGCTTTAAATCTACTCAGTTACAATCTGAAGGCCTTTATGTGTACGTGAAGGACATTTAATGTGACATTGTCATCCTTATGTGATGGAGAACAGACAGTTTAACAAAGGGATGAGTCAGAGACATAGATGATGGAATCAGAAATATTCGAGTTGAGACAAGATGCCTCAACCACAACAATACCACCCACAACCACCAATTCAAGGTAGTAGACCCAAGTTGTACTTTGTTATCAGTCATTACATCCGGGTTGATGGCTTAGAACGATTGTTTATTGACTCATTGTAAATTTATGTATGTTTATAGTTTTCCTAGTCCGGAAAGTCCTGCTGAAGATCCGTATCCAGACTGGGTCACCTGGGCGCTCCTGGGAGTGTGCATCGTGGAAACTATTATCAGCATATCGTACAATAACATTGTTGATAAAAAGTAAGACCATTGATTGTTTTGTCTACTCATATCCAGACAATTAAGTTTTCCTTGTAGAGTCCAATCTACTGCGGTTAGAAAAGCATTGCTAGTTGGAGGAGCAATTTTCTGGGGAATCTCCGGTGTGGCAGTATTGGTTCTCATGTTTCTTGTCAACGACCATGAGACGGCGCTCAGGTATATTATAAACACAGACTAATAACAAACCTGAAAGTCATGTAATATTTTTCAGGCCCTCCCTCTTTCTACTCTGTCTGTGCCATATGGCACTCTTAGGCTACTCCTACACATTTGTGAGAGAGAACAATAGCAATGAAACCGACTGGATTAATAGGAGAAGCTCATCAAGTGTAAGTGAGGCTAGCACCAGAGCCACAGAAGAGGATATGCCACCTCCAGCATACCAAATGGAATCTCAATACCACCCTGGAGGGTTTGTTCTGCCACAGGCTAGTGCTCCTACTGTGCTAGATGAGGGCGGTGTCTATGCGCCACCAAGTTATGAGGAGGCTGTTTCTAAGGCACAAGCGTATCAAGGAGGGCAAGAATATGCCCGGTATTGACCTTCTAAGTGGGAATCTCGAAAGAATTATGTTTTATCAGTATTTTAAAGCAAATTATGCAACATACGTATTGTCTCTCTCTAAGACAATACATGTTATTAAAGGCCTTTTACTTGACTCATGCGCTATGTGATATGCAAACTGTTGACAAAACATATGTGACTGTTATTTTGAATTATGCATAGAAGAACCCATCAGATTGTAGTGATCTTAGATGAAATATAAGTTTATAAAATATTATTTAAGGTAGTAATCTATGAATTAAGTTATCCTGAACATTGCAAACAACACAAAAGATAACGTTATTTAATTTAACTATTCTACCGGTCGAACAAAGAGGATTAAGATAAATTAAATATTGACGTGCCTCTTATGAACGAGGATTTACCTTTGATCTGAAGTAACGTTATCGATAATAAACTACAGGAGCAAGGGGAGGGGGGGAGTAATTTCTAAGCTCTTTGCTCCAATAGATGTATAGGTGGTAATAGGTCATAAATAAAATATCCGCCCAAAACCACCATCTCTCCATTCTCCATCCCATCCTTACCCACCAACGTATGTAACACACCCTTCTTCATCCTGTCCGCGACATCAATGCAAAGGTGCACCAAGCAGATTCAGAGATGCAGATGCCTGACTAAGTTGTTCCACGACACTAATTTGATTGCAACGGAATTGGGCAGCCAGATTGCAGCAGTCGGTAACGGGTAAAACTAGAATAAACTTTTTGACTGTCATTTTTCAGGGTTTTCAATTTTAATGGAACTTTTTTATTACGTTTTATGTTCTTTCCGAGGACTCTTTTCTCCGCTGTTCAAATTTCCCGCGCTTTCTTGAACACCGACTTCAGAAGAAGAAGAATTTGTAGTTCAATGGCGCGCGCAGCTGACGCATGTGCTCAGTGTTGTTTTCGTTTGTCAATCGAAGCTCAGCCGCACGTGGGAAGCGCGAAAAAAGCGAGGATTCTAACTTCTAGCCACTCCCCATTACCACAACCCCGCCCCTTACATACATCATGAGTCCCTCCCTCCGGCTCCACCCAGCTGCCTCCGGGTCCAAGCTGAAGCACCGCCACCACAAGAAGCGCCGCCTCCCAAAGGGAACCAAACCGGGCAAGGGACACGTCGCCGCACGCGCGTCGCAACTCACCGCACCCACCGCAGAGGACAGCGCCGCGCATGTCCTACGCGCAGACAAAGTCCCTCTCGAGATCCAGTTCGCCCAGAAGCTCGCCGGCAACGAGCCGCAGACGCGTGACCGCGCCGTCAAGAAGCTCAAGAAATGGCTGTCGGCCCGGTCCGTGAGCAAGGAGTCGCCGTTCACTGCAGACGAGATCCTCCGCCTGTGGAAGGGACTCCACTACTGCTTCTGGATGTCGGACAAGCCACTCGTGCAGGAGGAGCTCGCGGAGAACATCTCCGCAATGACCCAGTCCTTCCAGACGGTGTCCAGTGGGCTGCTGTTCGTGCAAGGGTTCCTGCTCACCATCGGCAGGGAATGGGTCGGCATTGACCGCTTCAGAATGGACAAGTTCATGATGCTAACGAGGCGATTCCTGCGACAGACGTTTGCTTTTGCAGCCAAGAACAACTGGAACAAGGAAGTGAGCCAAGGCTTGGCAGAGCTGTTTGCAAGCGCTGTGGTGCGTGCCAATCCCACGCCACTGGAGCACAAGACATCCCTGGGATTCCAGCTCCACTTCACCGATGTGCTGCTGGAAGAGCTTGCCAAGGTGGGCGGGGAGGACCTTGAAGAGGGCGTGATTCGAGGCTTCGTCACGCCGTTCATTTCAGAGCTCCAGCACGGATACGAGGATCGGTTTGCAGATCACATTGAGGAGCGGATCTTCCAGCATCTGATGCGACAGAGTGACGTTGGTATCGCTTACGAGGAGGGCGACAGCTCTGATGAAGAGGACGAGGAAGAAGTGGAAGACGAGGAGATGGAGGAAGAGGATGATGAAAAAGAAGAGCTCGACGATGAGCTCCAGGACGACACCGATGACGAACAGGAAGCCATGGATCTCAACAGCTCAGCCGCTGACAATGACGCCATCCGCCAGTTCCAGGACCCGCGCGCAGGCCGCGTTGACGTCACAATCCCTCAGCTCATCATTGACTACGACTCACTGGCGCAGGAGCTGTTTGAGGCTGGCAACGCCAAGGCGGTCCCCGCGCACAAGAGGAAGCGGCTGTACACGCTGAGTAAGCAGTTTAGAGCATTGGCCGCGGGCAAGTACCCGCTGGCGGCGGAGTATGTGGAGGAGGACGAGGAGGACGCTAACCAGGTCCAGGTCAAGGAGATCAAGCTGAAGAAGGAGGCGAAGAAGGCGACGGCTAAGGAGCTGGCGGATATTGAGAAGCGCAGGCAGGAGACGAAGCTGTACAAGCAGGCGATGAAGAAGAAGAACAAGATGAACGGAGGTGTTGCTCCTGCTGCTGTTGAGGAGAATGGAGACTCCCACTCGGAGGAGGAAGATGGATCTGAGAGTGAGGATGAGACCATCACGCCGAAGCCGACTGCGCAGGAGGAGGAAGCGGAAGTTAGGAACCCGCGCAAGGCGAGGAAGTTTGTCGCTGCGACGACAGTCAGCGATGTCGGGGTCAAGAACCGCAAGCGGAAGAGAGAGTCGGTTGAGCCTCAGGACAACGGTGTTCACGAAGAGGAGGTGACTGCACAGAGCCCGAAGCAGTCTCCAGGCGTGAAGAAGAAGAAGATGAAGCTAGATGATAGCGTGGATGGAAAGAAGTCTCCGGTGAACAAGAAAAAGAGAGTCTCCGAGGACGCCGCTTCGCCAGTTCTTGAGTCGGGAGATTCTACTACAGATGACACGCCCACTAGGCTGTCCAAGAAGCAGAAGAAGCTGTTGAAGCAGCAGCAAGAGGCGTCACAGGGCACGCCCATGAAGAAGGAGGCTCAGGATGGCATGGTGACCCCGGAGCAGAGGAAGAAGGCGGCCACGCCCACAAGTTCAGAGAAGAAGAAAAAGAAGCAGAAGAGTCCGGTTTCGGAGGAGCAGGTGACTCCGAGCAAGCTCGCAACGCCTCCGAGCAAGCTCTCCACGCCTTCCAGTTCAGAGAAAAAGAAGAAGAAGAAGGTGAAGACTTCTGAGCCTGTGGAAGAGCCTGAGCCAACCACGCCCACCAGCGCTGAGAAGAAGAACAAGAAAAAGAAGCGGAAGAGCAGCGAGGGAGCATCCGATGCTGAGCCGACGCCGGAGAAGGGAATCACCGGGTTCGACCCGCCAAAGATCAAGGCTACGGCTAAGAGTGGTAAGTGCAATGACATTACTGAAAGAAACCATAATTTAAGGAGTATTTCTTACTTGGTGAAGTTTAATTTAGCTTAGTGAATAATTTTTTTGTGAAATTAAATGTTGATATGAATCTGTCCTTTATTCCAGAACTCCCTACCCCAGTGTTCTTCCGCAAGGCCGCCGCAAAGGCCGGACTCGACAAGTCCAATAAGAAGACTCCCTCTCCGTCCCTCACGGCCTCCGCCAAGAAGGCCAGAAGCAAGCGCATCAACTTCTCCATGACTTCCAACAAATACCAGAGCTTGGACGAGCATTGCAACACGCTCATGGCCAGTCCCGATATTCCATTCGAGCCGACCAAGAAGCCGAAGCAGGGGTTGCTCAAGGTAATCATTACTCAAAGTACTTGTAATTTGTTGTCATTACTATGAATTACTTTTTAAAATAGTTTACGAGTGTTCTTCATTTAAATTGCATTGCATTTCTTGACATTTGAAAAGTACTTTGGCAAATTGAGTTTTTGTTTGTGCTACAATGTCTTTCAAACTAGTAACTTAATTAAAAAAACCGGTTCCTTGATGCAATTTTATTTCCAGAACAAGAACGACATCAGCGTGGTGGAGACGCCGTCCCCGCTGGGCGACAAGCGCGCCGTCGTGGTCAACACTATGAAGAATGGCCGCAGCAAGGTGGTGATGGGCCGAATGCGGGCCTCGGATTTCTTCTGAGATGTGTTAAAATTGGATCACGCAACGGGCCTGATCAATGATGATGAGCATATTTGTGAATGCATCAAATATTAAAAATTAAATAAATATAATTTGTTAAACATGCACTCTTGTTACTTATGGCAGCATATTTTACTTACTATTGACCAATTTAAAGAATCAAGGTGTCCTAGGATCCCTTCCCTCTCTGCCGTTCTCCCTGATCCATCCAAACTCTAATCGGCTTTCCCGCCAAATAAAGAATAGCAAGCATACTAGTTGGCTCGTAGATCGCCACCTCTTCCTCCTCCTCGTCCCTCTTGATGACGAAGTTCCGGATGATGCTCAGCTGTAGAAACGGGAAGAGGTTTGAGGGTATGGTAACGGCAGCATATATGGTTGCAGCCATTGTTGGGTACTGAGGGAAAATAAGTGGTAAAATTAATAGTAATACTTAAACTTGTTCTAGGAATTGTTCCAGGAAAAACACAAACATGGATAAATATCTCCAGAAGCCATTTTAAGACTATACTAATATCTTAAAAGATTACGAACCACACAAAGTCACCAAAATAAAGAAATGTTACATAACTACCTTGTATTTACCCTTAATTAATGCATAGACCACTGAGTGGTGGCAGTGGCCAGAGGTCTATGATTAATATCATTTACATACTGGACAAATACTCTACAGAACCGGACATAATATAAAGATAATCTTGAACCTTCGCAGTACAAAATTGATTTTTTGTAATAATTGTGTTAACCAATCATCTATGTACAAAAATGATTGTCTTGTTCCATCTTCTAACGAATATACACATATACGTAAATGCCATTACAACATTGCAATCCCACCTTTTAATTAGAATATGTCCGGCAATATGCCAATCATGCCTTGGGGTCGCATATTACAAAAGCTTTAAAAATGATTCCGCTTTGTTTTGCGGTTTCTTGTACTCTTGGGAAGTTTGTCGTTTAGATTTGTATGGAAAATATGCGCTAAATAACCGGCTATCGGATATTAACTGAATGAAAAGAGTACAAATTGGTGGCATCAATGACGCAGTTTTCCTTTAATGTTTTCCTGCATAGATTTCTCTATAAAGAATGGTTGTTTTAAATTACTAATAGATGTGCGGTGCAGTAAACATAAAGTTTCTATTTTATAAAACTAGGATCGCTAAATATATCGATCTTTGTTGTTTGAATACGAATAATGAATACGATATTTCTCAGTAAATGAGATTACGAGTCCTGTATAACTTTCGTAAACTACTAATTGGTCTCCCCGCATAAGACTACTATCGGAAACCACATCGCAACGAATATAAAATTTCCTTTCCTCGCGTCCTCCTCCGAGTAGTCTTCGCTATGGTCGCATCAGACGCGGTCTCCAGCATCGCTCTCCTCCTCGTCGTTCTCTCCTCAGTCATTGGCCAATCGGAGACAGCATCATACCACAGATGCAGAATCATCATTCTTGGACGGAGGTCTTCATTCTCTCTGACGTGGCTTGAGAGGATGAATTCTGATGGAGTTCCGATTGTATTGACTGATGACTTGGAGCAAAAGCTAGGCTGTGTTGATGCATTGATATCTAATGAAACACTAGCTCAAAGGCCAGAACATGGTTATAAACCCTATTATAACAGGCTTATTGTCTACGGGTCTTTACATAACCAGACCTATGTAAACAATATAAAATCTCCTCTTATTACTCTGACTGGCAGTCCAGTGCGAGTGTCAATATTCTGCCCTAATTACCCAATCATAGATAATCAATTTCTGGACAAGGAATCCATAGCATTGGACACATCTGTACACGATGAAACCTGTTGGAAAAGCCTCGCCGGTCGGCATGTCAACGTCGCTGTCATAGGCAAGCATTTGTAGAAAGTTTAATGCTAATTTAATATTAACTTTATATGTAAGTCGTTTCTTTCAATTAACTATATGATAGGTATCCCACCGTATATAATTTCCAACCCCAAGCCGGGGTCCAACAAGGGTGTGGACAACCAGGCAATGGAACTCTTGGCTGAGGCGATGGGATTCACATTTGATTACGTGCCGACAACTACATGGGGGATTCCCATTGCTAATACGGATCAGTGGACGGGGACGACAGGGAAGGTATTAGTACTAATAAGTACTGCGAAAACTTACATTTGTCTCGATAATGCGAATTACTATGTAATACCACCAATGTTTCAACTACAGTTGTTACCAATAAGAGATAGTAATACTAACCCCTTAAGGTTGTTGACGGCAGCGCCTCCTTCGGCATCGGCCACCTCCTCATGGTCTACGTCCGCTACCAATCCGTGGCCTTCACCAGATCCTTATACGCCCTGGAGCTCCGGCTTGCCCAGGGAAAGCCACAACCGCTCAAAGGATACCTAAACCTTTTGAAGCCCTTTCCAGGGGTGATATGGGCGTTCTGGGGCGGGTCATTGTTGGCTGCATTCACTGCTGCATATG
>LR137654.1:15261-26218 GCA_900659605.1 Tisbe holothuriae | reverse complement strand
GCTTTCTTGTACTTTTGTTCTTCCGAATTCTTCTTGAACTTCTTCTTCCTCTTGGTCGGTTGCGTTGACTCACTTAGTCACTTACTCACCCAAGCACTCCTACCGCGTGCACCGCTCAGCCGGCGAGATGTCCTTTGGAGTTCCTCTCAATCTCAGCTCAGCTCAGCAGGTCAGCCTGTCCAGCCACGAAAGAAAAGCCACAGCTTCATTTTAAAGCTCACCGACAGAACTCCTTGGAACTCCGCTTATAGACGTATTTTTGTCCTGATACACTTTTCAGACTCTTCTCTCAGCCAAGTGAGCCAACTTCATTTCACTCGCGCTGCGTTTTAAAGCACAAGCTGAGGTACAGGAGGTAAATACGCGGAATAAATTGAGCGGTAAACACAAAACCTCTCAGAGCTAAATTATAAATGTACTTTTTTCCAATCAAGGCAATGAAATCAATTTTCTTGACGTTCAATCGCTTCTTTCGGCATATAGCATATCTTACTTGATATTTAGTGTCATTGTTTTACGGCCTTCTAGTCTAGACGTTAATATTCGATTAGTTTAAGAGTTTATCAAAGAGCCCGGCTAAGGATCAAACCCAAGCATTGGGAAGAATTACATTTGAAAAGTAATTCTTGAAATTTTCATAGAAAATGTAATTCTAGAGGTAATATATGGGTAATTTTATGTTATTGTAATTCCTCGAATTACGTAATTCTTGACCTTTCCAAACAAATGTGATTGTAATTCTTGTAAATGTAATTTCCCAATGCTTGATCAAACCTAAATACTATAGCAAGCAAATGCTAGTACTTAGTCAAACCGTAAATACTCCTTCCTTGCCCATTTTTTATAGTGCAAAGGACTGTCAATTGATCTGGTTAAATTTTGATTTCGGATACAATCCATGGAAAATATTTTGACGAGACATACAGTAATTTACTTTCAGCAACATTATTTCATTTATTTTTATGTATGCATAAAGGAAAGGCAGTGAGCAAATTATTGGCTATATGTTTCCTGGTCCGGTTTGCTTAAGTTACAAAGTGACACTGAAATATAGGAAAGATTCTGATATTCATATTTTAAACACATTCTTACCTCAATTCAAGTTGAAAATACAAACTTCACCACTCAATCACAACGGCTGCTATTTTAGATATCCTTAATGCACTCATCACCAACTCTCCTCCTTCAATTTATAAACTTCCTGCTTTAAGAATACTGATAAGAGGACATGTTGCCTGTTGCCCACATTGAATAAATAGCAGGAGGTACTCAGGTGGATTAGGAAGAACAAGGAAGATAACGGAGCTTGTAAAGGACATTGATCGATAAAAAAATGTCACACATTTGTTACTTTAAAAAAACTTTGGGTATGACATGCGAGTTGGTCTTAAGATATTATTGTGTTTTGAAATTTGACCTCTTTTGCTGAGTAGGATTGAGCATACAACCTTGATAAATGTCTCATGAAAATGGCATCTTCTAACATGACACAGAAGGACTTGAGTAACAAAATATACTAATATTAATTAAAGTATAAAAGCTAAAGTTCAAGAGCCTCCTTCTTCACTTGATACAACAATGAACGAAGAGGTTGCAGTATTTTGGACTTCTCTGACAAGCAATTTAAATTATTATGTAAGCCTAAACAAAACTGACCACATTCATTTACAAAAAAATCCAGCACATACCCATATTAGATTATTCTACAGTAATATTACTAGAAAATAATATTGATACCGACACTTAACGCTGGAGCTAAATAAGGTGTCTACAATATTAAACTACTTTAGCTGTCTTTAGTAAAGTGGCTAATTTACGGTAATTTCCTCATGTTGCCGACCAACCTCTCATTCACGTTAAATAGCTGAGCCATAAGCTGTGCCGACCTATGGTCTATGGTGGCGACTTAACAGCTACTGCTACTACCGTCTATGGTAACAACAACCAAATGCAACCACTGCACTGTTTTATCTCTGTGAATGCAACACAAAGAATTTGGATACCTATACCTATATTCCTAGTTCTATGATGCAACTACATTGTACCATCAAATGCAACAACAACCTAATATAACAACCATAAGCAACAACATCCAAATACAACAACATCTAAATGAAACAACAACAACAACCAAATGTAACAACAACCAATTAATGTCTACTACCAATGTCTACTACTATAGTACTTTCCATGCAACAACAAACTGAGTCAGTGATACAGTGATATGGGTTGATTGGTATTGTCACCACTTGAAATCTCTTGACCCCAGTTACAGTAGTTCGGCCCGGCAAAATCCGGCTCCGGGAAGAGAGACGACATCGAATGCGATTGTTAAAGGCGGCAAAACCGCGACAGGAGGTCTGACAGAGCCGCAAAAAGGAACTTCTCCGTCTTAATTGAGACCGAATCGGAATAGCAAGGAAAGAAAGGCTGTAATGTTGCCGTGCTGGGACACGAAAGGTTGCCTAAGTGTGCCGGCATCAACTGCAGCAGCGTCAACCCACGCATTGCTCCTCGTTCGTTGTTCGACAGGCAGTGCAGCGTGCACGCTTAAGCAAGGTCGGCTCGGAGCGACAAAGGCTGCTTTGATGAAAGGAAAGCAGGCAACGGAGACGATTACACATGCATACAGGATGTGGGGAAGACATATAGAGAAAGAGAGAGAGAGACTGTGAGTCAGAAGCAGCGAGATCTTGAATGAAGGCTTAAGAAAAGAAGGAGAAGAAAGACCAACAAGGCGGCGATGCAGTGCAGTGCAGTAGGCGACCAAGGAAGGCCAGTGTCGCTGTCGGTGGGGGGAAACAGAGACAAAAGGACGTCGGGAGGAACGTCAGAAAGAGGAAGAAGAAGAAGCGTTCAAACACCTTGGGGCCCGAGAGTAGAGAGGACGAGCAATAACAACAGAATGGGTGGCAAGAGCTACGGCGACGTGGAGCAAGCCAAATTCATCATGATTGTCCTGTAGAAGTGAGGCCAGCTAGCTATGGAAGGCAGTGAGGGTCTGGGTGCCAACCCAGACCCCGTTCCCAAGCACCCTTGGGAGCACCACAGGCTGGGACAGAAGTCCTCGCTGCCGCCAGACCTGTCTGTCCAACCTCCTCCAATGGGACCGCCGCAGTCTGCCGCATCCACCTTGCCGCCAGAATTGCTACTCGGTGGCGGTGGGGCGCACCAGCGAATATGCCGGACTGTCAGCGATTCCTACGGCCAACAACGACATCGGCGGCTCAAGGCTTCCAGCCTCGCCTCGTCCAGAAGGAAGCTCGAGTCCGAAGACTCGAGTTATGACTCTGATCACGAGTCGCACGACCTCCATGGATTCGGGGCGGCATTGACGAGCGCGGTCGCTGCGCCCGGTCCTATGGGATTGTTGCCCCTTCAGCCGCACGTGCACATGTCCAAGAGTCACGACGATGTGTCACGGACGCCATCGGAGACACTCGGCGTCGAGTTCGCTGAGCATATCACCACATTCAGGAAGGCTGACATGCCCGTGCACATGCAGCAGCAGCAACAACAACAACAGCAGCAGCAGCTGAGCGGTGCTTTGACGAGCGTCTCCAAATGTCCTCACGTTGAAGAGCAGCTGGAGCTGGAGCAAGTCATCCGCGATCCCACCTACAACATCAAGGTTGAGTACGCGCTCAGGTTGGGCTACTCCGAGTCGATGCTACAGAGGGCGTTGATCAAGCTTGGCCACTCTGCGGCAGAGAACCAGATCTTGGAAGAGCTGATCCGGCTGCAGAAGTCCAAACCTGAAGCTGTGGCGACCACAAGTTTACCCAGCGAAGCCATATCATCCTCAGCACATAACTCGAAACCGGCGACCAAATCTTCGTCCCTTCCCGGTTGCATCACAACATCTGAGCTGCTGCCGATCGTAATCGATGGTAGCAATGTCGCGATGTCGCATGGGAACAAGGACGTGTTCAGTTGCAAGGGCATCCAATTGTGTGTGGCTTGGTTTAAGCAACGAGGGCACAAGGACATCACCGTGTTTGTACCGAAATGGAGAAAGGAATCGCCCAGGCCGGAGACGCCAATCACAGATCAACTTTTATTGACTGAACTTGAAAAGGAACGTTGTCTGTCGTTCACGCCATCTCGCCAGGTCCAAGGCAAGCGTTTTGTCTGCCATGACGATCGCTACATCCTCAACTACGCGGCCGAGACTGGCGCCATCGTAGTCAGCAACGACAACTACCGCGACCTTCTCAACGAGAAGCCCGAATACAAAAAGGTGATTGAAGATCGCATCCTCATGTACTCGTTTGTCAACGACCGGTTCATGCCGCCGGACGACCCCATGGGGCGGAACGGGCCCACGCTAGACAACTTCCTCAAGAAGAAGAAGGTGATCAGTGATCAGCAGCCGTGTCCGTACGGCAAGAAGTGCACGTACGGCAACAAGTGCAAGTTCTACCACGCTGAGCGCGGCAACCATCCGCAGAAGAGCATCACGGACAAACTCAAGGAACATTCGTATCAGAAGATCAATGAAGTCCGGGCAAGGGGCGCTTCCAGAGATTCCTCACCAGGGGACCAGCTCACAAGAACCAAGTCATTGCAGCCTCAACTATCGGACACCTATTTGTGGGACAAGAAAGCACTCTGTCGCACCCGGTCCAATGTCCCCAGGCTCACCGTGTCAGAATCCCCAGGTGGGATGAAAGTAAAGCAGCTGGACGGGAGCAAGCCTCCGCCGCCCAGACTACCACACAGTGGCAAACCACCTTGGATGCCGGCGGCAGGACCGCCAATGACTCAACACCAGCAGCAGCTTATGAAGATGGCACCGCCCCCGAGGATGTCAGAGCAGCAGGGTGGGCAAGCAATAGATTGGCCTGCCCATTACGGCGGACAGCAGGTGCTTCATCATGCTCAAATGGCTCCAGTCCCTGGCCAACCGCTTCCAGATACCAGCATGCCTCCTCCTGCACCGAGAGGCCCTTGGTCAAATAGTGGCGGGCAGCAACAGCAAGGTCAGTCCACTCCGTCGGATGAACCGAACCAGCATCGAAAACTAGCAAGGCAGCTGACCATCAACCCATCGTATGATCCCCGGATCCACCACCTGCACAATCGACAGCAGCAGCAGCAGTCTTCCTCGGGTGACGGGGGCATGGTGTTCCCGCACCGGACCGACGTGCCGCCTCCATCCCTCCCACTCCACGCAGCTGTTACAAGGAACTCTTCTGCACCTGAGCCGAGCTCTGCAGGGAGTCCCACACCTTTCCAGCTCCCCACATTCGGCACCAACAGCCTCGGTCTCTCTGGCAACAACCCTGTAGCTGGTCTCACTAGCGACCTGACCGACCTAAACCTGGCTCCGGACAGCAACAATGTGGTCACAAAGCGCCCAGGGACCTTGCAGAGGATGAGCTCAACGTCAGATTCACAGCTGCACAAGACCGTGTCCGACATCGGTGGGCTGCAGGGTGCCTGCTGGGAGCCTGCAAACCTGTCTGTTGAGCCAACTACGGCGTGCCTGTCTTCCGCTGTCTCCCCTCTCATCGGGGAGTCTGACGGGGTCTGGGAGACTTCCAAAGCTCAGGGTCTGTCTCCGAGTAACTCCAGCAGTCTGAGTGGCGCTCCCGGGCCCTCCGACCACTCCGAAGCTCGGTCAAAGCTGTACTACCACCTGGCGGCGGTGTTCCCCGAGAGCCAGGTTCTGCAGGCGATGCGCGCCATGCCGGACGAGACCAACCCGCAGAAGATCTGCGCGTACATCATCTCTCTTAACGAGCAGCAGGAGAAGAAGAAAGAGTAGCAGCAGCCTGTCCGCCTTGGAGTAAGAAGGTGGGGCGGTCTTCTGCTTCCGTACAGTTAGTACAAAGTCAAGACAACTTCTAGTCTCCAAAGCATCTTTATAAATGTATATCTAACCATTTTATTCGCTATGTATATCACCTATAAAATATGTTGCAAGGATAACTTTGGACGTTTGGTAATTAACGCCATTTTTTCTGCACAATGAAAAAGCTCCTGCTTGAAAATATCCCCAAGGGAAAAGAACCATACAATACTTACAAAAATCACAACCTAGGCACAACAGTCAAGTCTTGAACTGAACCTATCATTACACTGTATACACTTACACTTCTTAATATTAGTGTTTGCTGTTTTAAATGCACACTTTACCCTGCTATTATATACGCCAAATTAATATATACCCCCATTAGTAAAGCTCACTACACATGAAAGTTTATTATAGCAATGCATGAAGCTATCCAAGTATGCTAACCTGTCCACAATAAATTAGGCACAATTTAATTATAGTATTTGACAGCAAGGGGGAAACAGATACTACAAGGAGACCTTCTAAGTAAACAGGAGTCCCCTCAACAATGCCCCAGTATATGTACAATTGAGAACGAGAACAAAATTATTTATTCATGTTGCTACCATAAAGTAAAACACTACATTCTGTCGCCCAAAGTTAAAACGTACAATAAGCATCCTTGTGAACTGACACTCAAAAATGTATACGGCACAAACTATCTCTGTCAAAAATCTTGTTCGTCGGTGTCTCTCAATACTATGTTTCTTCAATACCGTGTATTGGAACAAAAAGCATGATATAAAATGTATAGCTAATAGCTATTTTTAAATGTATCAACCCTTGTTATCATCATTACATTTTAGCAAATTTTATTCAATTCATCTCTGTTACACCAAATATAAATATAAGATTATACTGGATATGACGAATCAGGAACATCCCAAATATAGCAGATTTACTCAACACCCAAAATGATGGTTTGCATTAATTCAGAGCTATCAGGAAAGCCACCTTTGTCTGTTGTCGTATCCGTCACGATAATCCTCAGCAAAATTTAACAAAGTGTAACTTTCGAGCCTGTGTACGTTACTCCAAACAGCTCTTTTCGGTTCCATGAACACATTATCTAAAAGAAACTCCCCCGTCCTAAAGTTGATTTTGCGAGAAAGCTTGGGGAGTTGCCCAGGGTCATTATAGCTTCGTACAATTTTTATTTTTATTGTACATTAAGTTTTTTTATTTTATTTTTCAGCTTTGCATATAACCCATAGTTTACTATCATACAATTGTTATAACCCTAATAATGACCGTAATTTCATAAAATCAACAAGAGTTGCCCTATGCTTAGCTGCATGCGTGCTTGACTCCCTGTGTTCGATCTTGAGTTGCAAATATGTTGACATACAATCCTAGACTAAAATGAAAACGTACGCATATACAGTATTTCCCGTCTCATTTTTATGTATAACTTGCAGAACTTTTCTCATGAAATGAAATGACTGGCACTTTCCTAACGGCACAAAGACAGATTGCTTCGACGGTGTAAAACCGTCCGAATTCTGGATCTCCAACCTGAATTTGCTATTGATAATTGACTTGAGATTGTTGACAAGCAAAGGATGAAAACTCAGCCTGAACTTGATTTGAGGATGTACTTTAATACGTTTATATCTTTGTTAATTACGTAGTTCAAGTGGTATCTTTGATTAGGTGTAGGATCTTATGGGATATTTGTTGTTCAACTTGTTCTCCTGTTTAGGTATATTTGGATCAAAAATATTTATGTCAAATATTGTTCTCTTAAAAATATTTAACTTTATGCAAGTGATCTTAATTGAAATTTAGAGCACTTGCATGCAATACAAAAAGTCATTAGAAGCTACATTTCTAGTGCGTACTTTCAGAAGTGACGGTGTAAAACCTTCACGCTGCATCGTATTGAGACATAATGGTAGCACATTAGAGCTAGGGTCTCAAGCGTCTTTCCTTCAGAGATCCTCAGGTTGCTATAAAAGATCTGACAACGGATGATTCGATATCAGTTTCAGCAAAAAGCCTGGCCATTGATCATATCAAAAATGAAGGTAAGCCAAAACAATGAATATATATTAAAATAAATGCACTGACTCTGGAAATAACATTTTATTGCTCCAGACGTGCATTGCCATTTCGACGATCCTCTCCGTCGCAGCTGCCATTCCTCATGGATTTGGCCGCCACAGCCACCACCATGTCCAGCCTCAGCAGCCCTACTTTGTCCCCTCTCCTTACCACCTGGCACCTCAATTCGGCAGTGTTGGAGCACCCCCAGTGCCCTACCACAGTGACTCTGAACCCAGCTGCAAGCCCGAGCAGGAAGTCTTCAACGTGCAGGAGTGCCTGCCAGAATTCAAGATTGACTGCGGTGGTAGAAATATTCCGCAAAATATGGTAATTCCCTCTACGTCCAACTATCATACATGATGATTCATCATTCAATTTGTTGTAGATCATGCAAAGGAAAAAGTGCACTCATGTTGTGAGCCGAGTCTGCGGCAGCAACCACCCCGAGTCAGTCATGGTTGAGGCCCAAACTCCTTCTGGTGAGACGGCTGAGGTCGCCGACAACACCCTCCCGGCTGAGAACAAGGTCTACTTCGTGGCTCCTGGAACACCATTCCTTCGCAGCCAGTGCTGGGATGTCACTAAGGAGCACTGCTTCATGGAACCGGTTATCGTTGACCCAGTCGGCACCGGTTGCCAAGTGCAGAGCAAGATGAGCTGCAAGGACACTGCACACAACATTGAGAAGATGGTCTGCAACAAGCAAGGGGATGAGGGCGTCTTCCACAGGCACGAAGATGGTGTTGAGCACAGCCACCCTAATGGAGAGGTTGAGCATGACCATTCCAAGGACGCTGTTGTCTCTCACGAGCACAATGGACTTGTGCATGAGCATGCAGGAGGTGCCATTGTAAGTATAAATATCTCAAAGTGCACTTAATTGTTTATATAAAAGACTGTCCCAATCTAGCCTCATGAGCATGCAACCAAAAATCCATTCCACACCCATGCCGATGGTGTCATTCACTCCCATGAAGGTGGCAAAAAGGAACATGACCATTCCAAGGACGCTGTTGTCTCTCATGAGCACAATGGGGAGGTTCATGAGCATGCCGGAGGTGCCATTGTAAGTATATATGTCACCTATGTACGGAATAGTTGGATAATGTTCACATTTCTCTCAGTCTCATGAACATGCAACCCACACTCATGTTCACACCCATGCCAATGGAACCACCCACAGCCACGCCCACTTTGACGGACACCATGGTGGACATCACAACAATGAGGCGCCCCACTCCCACGAGCACACCCACCCCAATGGAACCACTCACACCCATGCCCACGTTGGCGGCCATCACAGTGAGCACACCCATGAGCACACCCACTCTGATGGGACAAGCCACGCCCATCCTCATGTTGAGGGTCATCATGCTGAACACGCTCATGAACATGCTCATGCCGATGGATCTACACATAGCCATGCCCACCCCCAGGGACATCATGCTGCTTTCAAGGCGCACACTCACGCCCACGCCCATGGAGGTACTGTTCATAGCCACGCCCATAACCAATTCCACCACGTGCCAACCTCTTACAATATGTATTACTACTACCCTCAGCAGAATATGTACGCCCAGTTTGGACTTTACAATGTTCTCCGTAGTTACTAAAGAAATTATGGCATTGTGGTACATGGCAATAACTTGTATTAATATTTTATACACCTTTAAATATTATTACAGTTTAATCATAATAAACCACATATTTAATCGATTAGAAAGATCAAAATTTAACCCTCTTGTGTCAGACGCTGAAGTTTGATTCCCGCCGTTTCCATCTCCGCTTTCTGACCGCCTCGTTGAATTCGTGAAGGTACAAATACTGTGCCTCTGTTTGTACCTAAAACGAATTAATTTAGATTTTGAACAATACCACAGATTTTGCTCTCCTACCATCTGTGTCCGGTCTTCTCTCATCCTAAACACCAACTCATTCATGTCACCCTCCTCTCCTGTCAAGCACATGAGGCATCCAATGAGGAGTCCGGTTCGCCCCGCTCCGTCACTGCAGTGGACGATCACAGGCGCTCTCTCATTGGTCCGATTGTCCACCACCTTCTCCAACTGTCCAATGAGCGCCTTCAGATTCTGTTGCCTTGGTGTGCCTTGATCCGACCACTGGGTCAGCGTGTAGTGGTCCATAGTCCATGTCTCAGCTGATGTGTTGACTTCAATCCTTCTGTGCTCGAGTCCCTCGGATTTCACCTTTGACTTCTCTTTGGGAAGGAGCTTTAGTGTGAAGCTGTCCCAGACGTTCAGATCTTCGTCTTCTGTTGCAGGGAGGTATTTAAAACATTTCTCTTTGAGTCGCCCTATAGAGGTAATCATGTCATAAGCTGCATGAGACGCTTGTGTCTAATATATTTATTACCTCGTTCCTTTTCAAAATAGTTTGTGGCCATTATGATCGTCGATACTCTCAGCTTAATTACGGCTCTCCAGAAATGTTCAGATGTCTCTTTCATTGGAGCCTGACAGGCAATCATTCTGGGAACCGAAGAGTTTCCACGGATCCAACTGGCGTTCAAATAGAAATTGGGCTCTCCAGGCAGAGTCAAACGAGTATCATCGTAAGGAAGGATAGTGCCATATCTGTTTAAATTTAGGCAATCAATATTGTGAAATGTATGACATTATGAAAATAATGTCAATTACCTATTAAGCCTAAAGTTTTCCTTCAACTGAGCCACAGCCTTTGACTTTGCAATGATGTTCTTTGCCCGGTCCCGATCCACGAGCTGAGCAAACTCCTGCTTCTTAGAGCTGATGCTTCGGTTGAAGGCTGGCCTGGAGCTGTCCCTCAGGGCAAGCTGACCAGCTCGTTTGATGCGCCGCCTTCGGAGTGATGAGACCACTGTGGCTATGAGGACAATGAAGACAGCGCCAACGGCTGCTCCGATGACCAGAGGAGAGCTCAGTCCTGAAGTGGACTGCATGGGCTCTTCCGGGGTGAAGGCAACACGGGTTTCAATGTCTAAAATGACACTTTTTTATATAAATATTTGCTATGCATCCCTTTTTATATATTTTAGGGTACTACCTTTTCAGGTTCATTGCAATAGCCCGCCCC
>LR137654.1:0-15161 GCA_900659605.1 Tisbe holothuriae | reverse complement strand
AAAACCGACTTTTTGCAAACCGAAGTCGGTTTCGGTTTCGGTTTTTATATAAACCGAAAGTCGGTTTTCGGTTTTCGGTTTTCGCACGTCCTTAGTTTAAATCAGTGTAATTGTTTTCTCAATGTAAATTGAATCGTTGAAGCATTTAAAGCCTCTTTTGTTGCCTTCAGGCAATATCATTTATTACATGAAATATTAGTGGTACTAGATGTCCCAGCACTTATAACGTACTTATTATATGTTATTTTCAGTATACAGTACATTTAAAACTCTGAATAAACCCTTGTTAAACACTCCACAACAAAGCGGCAGATTCAGATTCACAAATTGAACTTGTTATCGGGGTTTTCATTCTCATTTTTAAAGCCATCGCCTGAGGGGGAAATAATGTTCATTATCACATCGAGTGTTGTTATTACATTCGCTTCGCTTAAAAACGGTCTTTGGCAGATGATGAAAAACGCAAGAATAACACTTTTCATAACCAGGACAATAATATGTTTACTTTGGCGGTGGCAAAACCATACAATGTTCGAAACGAGTTTGTTAATAGTAGGTACAATTTTATGCTAATACTCGTTCAAAGTTGAGAGAGACAAATTTCGCTTTGATGCTTCTTCTCTGTGAGGTGGAATTGGAGCGAAAATATAATCGGGTGCCGGAGGGGAAATGAAAGGGGACGAAGGGCGATAATATGAAACGGGACAAATTGAACATTGACAACACTCACTTGAGTTGGACATTTGTATTACTTTGTCATTAAGATGCTCCAAAAGCATTACTTTTATCTGCTACTCCTTATTAAATGGTGGGTTATATTAACTTGGTAGAAAGTCCACTATTTAATGCAGATTAACAACCACATTATCTCCTGTAGCCCCATAATTGACACCTTGTTCCAAAAGCCAATAGCAAAAACAATTCTCCACAAAAGCCATCATCGTAAATAGCGTTTCCAGATAAGCGTCCGCGAGATAAGAATGGAGCGATTTCTGTCACCCTCAAAATTGTCCCAAAGGTGTTCTTCTCAAAGTTCATAAACCCCCAACTGCACAATGGGAACAAAAAGATTTCTGACTTATTGTCGACTTCCTTTTATCTGTCCATCAGTCTATTAAAATAGTTGTGAATCTGATTCTTCTTCCTTCTTAGCGGCTTTAGATGACAAATAAGAATAATAATCAAGGCAGCTGCTGCAGTGGTAAAAGTATGATCATAGGGCGCTCTCTCTCTATTGCTAAATAAGGAAGCATTGTCATGACTATATTCACCTAATAGTCATGTTTTGGAGCTGTGTGTTTCAAAAGTTCTCTCTTTCTCTGCTCTCCCTTGTCATTTTGGAATTATGTCAACTTTAAACATAGATGAGAAGGACTTTTATCATGCACTTGCCCATAAATGTCTGTATAATGAGTTTTATCCACCTATGATGGCATTGCAGTATTTTTGCAAGTCACAATTTCCCCCCTTTCATTTTACATCCACTTCATATGGCGATAAAAATATTTTCCACTGTTAAAAGTTGCAAAATTGCCTTTTTTCCTCACAACTACATATTACACCTTGAACTATTAAACTAATTTAAGAAATATTAACCTATAAATTTCCATCCCAAAAATCTGCATTCTCGTAAAGACAACAAATAACCCATCGCCCGTTCGGAATTTTCCGTGACTCAGCATTTATGCTAAGGCGGAAATATTGGGCTTTTATTTTCTCGACTCCGCCTTTATTCTCCCTCTACTAGTGGTGGTATTATTGTTTCTTTCAATGGGCCGCCGCTAGTTGAAGCACAGTGGGTTACTTTTGAGTTTAGTTAAACATTATAATAACACAAGACTACTGTGCTCTCCTCCAAATGACAGAGCGCGGCCAGAGCTTTTTTGTAATCAAACTCGCATGCTCTTAAAACTCTGGAGAAACTGGAAAGGTTCCTTTTCTTGATATTCTGTCTTGACTCTTGAGTGAAAACGGGGAAAGGAGAAGTATTGTTGAAATACATGAACACATAAACTGAGGGGGCTTTTGTTATGGTAGTCCTAGATATAAAATGAGCTATGTAGCACTACGTTTTGACTTGAGGTTGTGCGTATTGGACTTCCTTTAAAAGTTAAGCAATCTCTTGAATACAAATGCAAGCTTTTTTTAAAGTCAGAGAAGCAAACTTTTAAAGTTTTGACGTTTTTCAGAAAGTTTGCTCTCCCTCAAATGTTGAAAAGGAGTGTTTTATAAACTGAGCGCTAAAAGCCTTACATCTTGTGTACATACTATACATACACATAGATAGAGAGAAGTGGGTTTAAATATTTACACCATAATAACATCATGATAGCTGCTGCAGCCTGACAGATAGAGCACAAAAAGTAGCAGTGTGTATATTGAACATTATACGGGGGAAACTGATAAGCTGCTGTAGAGAGACTACTTATGGAATGGATCTGTTAAAAATACCCAATATGCAATATTATCTACAAAACGTTACTTACAGAGTGTAATAAGTGAAAATATTGAAGTAAGGCAGAACTAATTTATGCTGTTAAAGGGGCTAATACAATGTGCATTCCTTTAAACAAGCAAAATACACAAAAATAAAGTTCAAATATTTTCCCCACGTTATTTCAAAAACAGGATGACTATGCCGAAAAATATTACATTGCTACTTCTCCTTCTCAATGAAAAAAACCTCTTTTTGATTGTCATACAAATATTATGATAATAATGTCGTCGTCTTCTTCGGTTGAGACGTCCAATGTTGGGGATTCTGAAGCCGCCCTTATATTATCTTGGTATTCCGGCCATCAAAAGCGAACATACTTGGACATGCGGGCACATTTGCACTTAACACTAATAACTGGTGTTTAACATGATAAAGGACTATTTAAATATTATAAAACATATTACATAATGGTTAGATATGAAGTTAGTTATGGATACCAATTCTGGGCCATGTATGGTTTCATGGCCAGTGTTGTGAGAACGCACTTTAAGATGGTTTTTGTTGCATTTTTGTGACATCAAAGATGGTTGAAGAAGAAAAACTGTAACATGCCGACAAAGAGGCTTTTAACACCAACTGGAGGGAGGGCATGAAAGGGTGTTGAGATGAAAAACAGGGCATATTTGAGACCAAACTACAGAACAGCTCTGGAGATGCAATTATAAAACGAAATTATATGTTTTTCGTACATAATGATGACGTTAATGTGTGTGTACTAGTCTATTTTGAACATAATTCCTCGTATACATAGTTGTTACAATATTTATCCATATCTTACTCTAAAATATTCATCCCATTAGTTTACAAAAACCACTCAAGTATGTTCAAACTCTAATAAATATCTCAACTAATCGTGAAATTCCCCTGCTATTGTTTTGGGGTCATCAGCTTCACTCTTTGAAATCCTTTCTAAAACCACTTTGTGCCAATAAACAAATTTGCATTCTTTTCCCTTTCGATGACAGTGCAAAAATGGAACAAAGTGGAGACAGGGATTGAGTAATTTGCCAAATATGCCAGCTACTTTCACAATAATCTGTTATTTGTACCCCAGTTTATACTATCATATCTCTTACATGAGCTTTTGAAACAAACTTGTCCATGAATAAGACATCGTAAGAGATGATTGTTTTCAGAATTCCCTTGTAAAACTTTATTCTCAACATTGATAAAGTGATCCTCTCGCACCTACAAAACACCGTTCGCGTCTTCTCATTGGTCGGGAGCTGCCCGCGCGCTGGTACGCCAGCCAATCGGCGCTCAGCCGCGCGCATACACACCATAAAATGGAAGGCAAATATTTGAGAATCGGTGAGCGAAGAAGCAGAAGTAGCAGCAGCAAGAGTTTTCGGTTTTTGTGGATTCACCAACAAAGAAAAGCAGCACGAAAGAGAAAACGCCGGACTCTCTCCTCCGAAACTCGGAGGAGAAAATCCACCTCCGAGATCAGATTGGTGACAGACTCCAACCTGAGAGGACGTCCACAGTTTAAACTCCACTTTGTGAATTGCCTCCAAATATGAGCGCCCTTGCAGCCTCACCTCCCGTCACTACACCTAATAATAATAACAACAACAATACCAGCAACCCTTCCTCGCCAACGTGCGGCACTGAATCACCCCCAATTTCCACATCCTCCTCACTGGAGAAAGCCCTTCTCCTCAAGATGGCCCCAACAACCCACCACCCACCACTACTCGGGGGTGGCCCACCACCACCACTATTCCCAATGGTACCACATGACCCACCACCACACGGTGCACCACCATCAGAGCATCTCAGACTGCAACAGCTGTACGCCATGGCATTGGCAGACCGGATGAGGATGTTGCAACCACCAAGGCTACCACTTCCACCAGCTCAGCCACCACAACAGCAGGCTCCTCCGCCGCCAGCTCCTGCACCGCCAGTGACTAGTACACCACCTACAACCACGTCTAATAATGGCGGCGGTCTGCCACCGCCTGAGGTCCACCCTCTGTACCCGTTTGCAGGAAGGCTGGACCCGAGGTTGTTCCGTCTCCCTGAAGAGCCAAAGCCGCAGCACTCCTATATCGGCCTCATTTCAATGGCGATTCTCTCAGTGCCAGATGAGAAGCTCGTTCTCGCGGATATCTACCAGTACATTCTGGATAACTTTGCTTACTTCAGACACCGAGGTCCTGGATGGAGGAACTCCATTAGACATAATCTAAGGTAGGATTGAAAATGCAAAATGCACACTCAATCCATGACATGGTCACTTATACTCTACTTATCTTTATAGCCTGAATGACTGCTTCATCAAAGCTGGTCGCGCTGCCAATGGCAAGGGCCACTTCTGGGCCATCCACCCCGCATGTGTGGATGACTTCAAGAAGGGTGACTACCGCCGACGCAAGGCGCAGCGTAAGGTCCGCCGTCACATGGGCTTAGCAGTTGACGAGGAGGACAGCCCTTCACCACCGCCGCCCCCATGCCTACCACTCTGCCTGCCCCCACCGCTAGGCATGTGGCCGCCGCAGCTGGCAGCCATGGCCCAGTTCCAACAGCAGCATCAACAACAACAGCAAATGGCCGCAGCAGCAGCCGCGCAAATGGCGCACTTCCAGCAGCAGCAACAGCAGATTGCCGCGGCCGCAGCTGCGCACCAATCCAACCAGCCTCTGAAACCCATGGCCATCCTCGCTCAGCAGACGAGCAGTGCGCCAAAGCGGAGCAAGTTTGATGTGGCGTCCCTGCTTGACAACAGCAGTAGCAGCAACAGCGCGTCTCCGAGTATCAGTCCTCTGGTGCTGAGCAGGGCTCTGCTCTCGCCTCCGAAGGAGGACCCGGAGGACGATGCAGGAGCCAACTCCTCCGAGGAGGCTCCCGCACCTCCGAAGGGCAAGGATGCTGTCATGTCAGAGAGCGAGGAGGAGGGTGAGGGCAGTGCTGACCGCCAGGGTAATACCTCTCCAAAGCTGAGTCTGCCACTGGGACTGCCTCCCTGGGCTGGTCAACTGCCACCTGGCGGGGCCTCCCCTGGTGAGGCTGCTGAGTACTTGGCTAGGTACTATCAGCTTATGCAGCAGCAACAGCAGCAAGACAAGAAGGATTGAAGAATGAACTAGTGAAAGGAAGATACAATTTTAGAACGCAGCTACCAGCATATTAGAGAATAGTATTTGTTTTAGAGCTCAGGAATCTTTCAAATATAAACCAATTTAACGATTATAAACGAAGACCCAATTCCCTGTTATAAATATATACTACTGTATACGTAATAGTTGAGCACGATAAAATACAAGTTGTTATTTCGAATTATTTTGCACTCTTCTTTATTTAATCAGATCAAGTAGATATATAACTTATTGATAGTTAAATATGAATAGTATAAAAAAATACTATTTACAGAAAATTAGAAAAGATTATAGGTGTCTCAAAGAGACTTTCAACGCGAACTATAAGATCAAAAGTAACTTTATAGGCAGTTGAGAGCCCTACTTTCTGCAAGCGCTGTTTTCTAACGGCCGCTGTTTCGCCGCCAAACAGTCTCGCAAGATGTGGAAGAAACAAAGTTTCCTAAGGATTCTATATCATTTTGTTGTTTTCTAATAAGGTGGAGTAGTCCTTAAAGCTTACATCAAAAACATAAATTTATGAACGATAATCAAATACCCTTGAATCATAAGTTTTTATAAAAGTGACTAGCCATGTATTTATTGAAATCTTTAATATACCTATTCGTATACCATTTATTGCCTCATCCAAATTTGCTCACCCTTTCCTGCCTTCTTTCTTGAAGCGTGGGAAAGAGAAACGATATTTCTTGCATTGCATTAAATATCGCGTAATGAGAGAAAGAGAAAAGATCCGACTTTGCGATATTTCATCGGTCTAAAGGGAGGACATCAAAAGTGAAGAAACGCCAGGAGCTAAATTTACTACAGGCGGAAATTATTTATTCCAAGGGAGATGCTATACTAAGACTAGGAGGCGAAAAAGCTTTTGATTATGATGACCATAAGGGGTGACATTTAAGGAATATTTCTTGGTAATGTAAGAAAGCCTTACTTATGTTGTATGAACTTAACTTGTAGTGAATGCTTGGTTATATCTTTAATGACCTACTGACATTAAAAATTTATAAGACTTGATGTATAAACTATAAAATACTGTCAACCCTCCTTTCCTTTTCACAATGACTGTGATTATTATGGCAATATTGTGATGCTGCTTCTAAGCACTTCTTTTGTGCGATCACAGCAGGAGAAGAAGCATAAAAAGAAGATATCACCAGAGAGGAATATAATTTGACCACTCAGCACTCAGCATTTACTCTCAAGAAGGAGCAAAAAGAGGAAATGGAGCATATATGTGTGTTAATGTGTTGATATCTGGGTAGGGAACTACTACACGAAATAAAATTTGTATATTAATGGTTATTTTGGTTGAGAACAAAATATGATTAATTGTTTGTATTGATATGAGTAATAGGGTAGAACACTAAGAACCAGTACATTGTTAATTAGTGCATAGGCTGTGTAGCAATCCTGGGTAAAGTATTGGTACACATATGATTTATCCATAGATTTGAGTATTATCCGGTTTATCTAAAATGTAAGTACATTTTAGTATTATCCATAGTATCTAAATTTATTCTGTGTAGTAGTTCCCTTATTAAATCTACCAAAAGGCATATTTTATTTGTGTAACTCAGTCTGTAGCTGTTAGACTCCAATGTGATTTGCTTTGTAAAGAAAATAATAAGAGAAGTCTTTAGTGGTCCGTTTTTAGAACAGAGGAGGAGAAAGAAAAGCGATTGATATCTTAAAAGCTTTTGCTATACACCAGAAATAATAATTACACTGTGGGAAAGAAAAGTTTTTGCTTCTGCTGTTAGCTTCTGAGATTTATTATTATGATTATTTTTATTTTGTGGCTTACACTTCAGTTTGCTGTCAATAAAATGTTAAGTGTTAAAACTAATAGTTCTCACACCAAAGCTGGTAAATAATCTTCCAAAATTAGTCCACAAAATCGTTAAATCATGATCTTTGCAATCTTCTTACACTTCTGTAAACCCCCATTGTTCAAAAAGTACACAAATAATCCATCGTTTTATTCCAGCTTTTTAATCCTTAATAATGTTATAATCCGAATGTTTTGCAGTGGTGACTGATTGAGCCATCCTTAAGAATAACCCATTTTGAAGGGTATTTTCACCTCTAATCTCTTGTACAAACTATATCTCTAGGCTACGGAAGATTACTTTTTATAATTATTTGCATTGACAATTCATTTTTTACATTAATAACAAGCTAAGCAATCAGATGAACAAAACATTGGAAAATGCACTTTTGAAGTTACTATTCAAATGTAATGCTAGATCATTCCTTGCTATCTGTGGACTCAGTGAAGGTGGCTAATTGTTGACATTTTAAGCCTGATACTACTTTCCCCTCTCTCAGCTGCTATGTTAAAAAGATAACTAAAGATAGATTGTGTCAAAGATAGTGGTTAGAAGTTATCACTATATTGGATCGCATACTTTTGTAGACTGTTAAATTAGCTGCCATTTGTGAAAAAGGATGTTTTTAAATTGAGGTTCTTTAAAAAGTGTGCAAACAGAAATCTTCTAATTGTTGTTTTAAAAATTGTTATTGTTTGCAATAAAAGAGCGAAAAATGAGCGGATGAAAAACATCCACTTGAGAAGAAAGTTATTTGCTTTTTGTCACTTTGAGTCGTGGGAAAAGGATCGAGATATGAAACATTTATATTAAGGGGAATATGATAGAATATTATTTGCGCTCCTAGGCATTAACACAAGCTGTTGCATGTTTAACTGAATTCGAAAGTTTAACCAAAATTGTACTGAAAAAATTCTTCTGTAAGATCCTCATTCTTTACAATTAATTGGCCTTGAAATGCCATTCCCCACAAGAAAACCCCCCAAGTGTGACAATAGCTAAGAGGCTGTCTAATCCTCTCTTCGTTCTCCATTTTCTACCCCACACACCAAACTGTCATATTCCCTTTTCAGCAAAACATGGACGGGGCTCCCTAATCGGACTTGATATCTCACCATCTCAAGTTTCAAAAAACCGTTTTCGCGCCTTTTGCAGAGACCATCAACATTAAACTGGCCTTTAACATTGACCTATTACCCAGTGCAATATCAATGCATACAAAATGTATATCTATGGCTTATCCTACAAGTTGGGTGTGCATTCAGCTTTTGTTGGAGATAGAAAAGCAATGATGATAAGTGGCGGTGATGTTTTAGTGGCTTCAGAGGGGTACAATTTAGGCTACACTTGCACAGAAGGTACGTAAAACTAAAGTAATACTAACTGTTATATAATATCAGTCATGTAAAGAGTAGCCTGTACCCATGGGAGCAGTTATTAGCCAGATGTGCCGACACTTTGAGCTCAGTGTGTCCCCAGTGTGTTTATGCACCCCAGAAGAAAGCGGAGTAAATACATTTGTGACATTATTATTATCATCAGTTGCTAAAACTGCAACAGCAAAACAAGAAGATAAAAGAAGAGTGTTTTAACTGTAATAGGAGATGGGGAGATAATGAAATGAGTCATTGGCATCAAACCTTTATTCTAGGAGCTCTTAAGACTCTCGACTCCAAGCTAGAGCATCATAGGTTTGATCCATTTCTGTTACCGAAGAGTAAAGGCAAACAAATTATGTTTTAATACAGGTTTAAAAGCATCATTCTGACCTGAGAATCGGCGAATCTCTCTATTTCAGTACGTTCGTTTGTCAATCAGCCACGAATGGAGGGTACAAAATAATCATATAATCTGTCTTATTTGTGTCCTATTTTTCCCATTGGTTTGCGTGCGCTTTTCTGGTTCATCTTCAACTCCACAATGGGATCGAAGAAGAAGAAAAAGATGACAAAAATATTATCATCCGATGAAGCTGCACGAAACAAAAACCCTCCAAATTAATCTGCAATGTGTATGGATGTGCATAAAATTGTCTACAACATGCAATAATAAGTAATAAAATACAGGTTTAAACGTTTTAGACACTGATGACATCAATTTAGCCTTGAATTAACTGTGTTAGTGTCTTCATACTTGCTGTAATCGTTTTCTTCTAACATATTCCAATCATAGCCCAGAGAATGCCAATTCCTCCACGGAGGGTCTTGTAATAAGATTGCTTTTGTTTCACGAAAAACTTTTCATATCACCGACTGACACGAGAGCTGGAGATCAAGATGAAAATAATCTGCTCCGATGACGAATGAGGGTTATTATCATTATTGGAAGCTGCTGCGGCAAGAAAGCGTGTTTGTACAAGGTACAGGGTGGTTGCACAATAGTGGTAGTTTTCTTATTATCAAGCTAGGATTAAAAGATTGTAAAAATATACTCCGATGTTTTCAGCTATTTTGGATTAAACGTTTGTCAGCTATGGATGCCTTTATTACAGCTAGTTTAATTTATATACATGTATAATGCATGTCAGTCTGACTCTGTATCCAAATAACATGAACGTCAAACGAACGTCCTTTACCTCAAGGAGATCAGCGCTATTCTCTGGTATATATTGCGTACTTGTTTGCGTGGGAGATCATGATTACTTCGAGGTTAGGATCATTTATCTCCGTTGGGCATTATATATCTGAAAGTTCATGTGGACATTGCTACGTGTAGTTAAATAAGGGATGGTAACGTTGCCTTGGACTTGTTGTTGTCCCTTTCCAGGATACAACATATAATAAAGCTGAGTTGATTCATTCAGACTTATTTCTGATATGGTATATTTTAATGTAAACAAGCGGTCTTAGGGACTTCCACGTACATGTAAAATTGGCAATACGTCAAGACTGATGCTTAAAATAGATATTCGAGAAGTAAGCTTCTCCTTACTACTTGTAAACAAAACATACAGATAATAAACTGTACATGTAGTTGCACAAAACTTGATGTTAACGTACGTTATAAGCTGTATTCTTCATTTAACTTGCTCACTTTTAGTCTCCATAACATTGTCTAATACCCTCCATCCCGCCCACATAACTAAATTCATGACATCTTTTAATCCTCTTTTTCCATTTCATCTGCAAGTCACAACAATCTATCGGCGCACAATACAACTCTAAGAGATGTTAATCAAGCCTGTGTTATTGTTTCCAGTGCTGTACTCGACCTGGCTCTATAATTAATAATCCCTCTTGAGCCAAAATCGATGAACACGAGTACAAAAGGCACACAAAAGTGGCAAGCCAGCCAGGAGGACGAGGTTAATAAGAGTGTAAGTGAGCCATATTAAGGACATCTGCGAGTAATATAGGACAGAAATAGTTCCAAAATAGGTATAAAACCATGCGCTTGCATTAATAGAAGAACATTAAGACACCTTACTTCCAAATGGCAATATTAAGTCAACGTACTTTTTTGCCCATATTTATTGATCGTTTGTATTTTTGACATCGCCACAAATCGAACATCCTCTGAATAAATAAATGGACGTGTGCGCTTTTGTTCGAGGATTAGAGTCCGACTAGACATTGATGTTCTCTTAATAATTCAATCTGGTCGGGTTTATTTACGAGTCATTGAATCAAATTGTAAGCAGGAAGGATTAGGGATATTGGTCAAAATAAGGATGTAAAGTATGAAAGACGAGCAGTTGGATGGCCAATTTAATGAGTTAATACCGTTCCTACTCGTGTTCTATACAAGGCTATAAATCAATCAAATTATTGTATATTTATGGAGATTTCTTCCATGAGGTTCCCTAATGTCAAGACTTAATCAAGTAGTAACAATGTAAAAACTGCTTCTGTACTGACTGGATGATCCGATTAAATAAGAGATCATGGTTTTCAAATGAGCTCTGTAAGCAAACTATTTAATCAATAAACAATATATCGGAATAACTAACTAAATAAATGATTAATAACTCACATCTACTCGTATAGATGATGTTCATATGAGTTTAAGACGGAAATAAAAGAGAGCAAAATAAGGGAAGTTGCTCCTTTTGTCACATTGCAAAGAATGGTCTTCTGAAGCAGCAGGAGCTTAATAACCCAATACAATAAAAGTAAAGCTACAATGAAGAAGGGATTAAGTATTTTTGTGGTGACTGACTGTTGACAGGAGAATAATAAAATATCGAGAGAAGAGTTTCCTGCGGGGGGCACAGTTGGAACTTGATTGAATTAAAACTGTTAATGTAGGAATAGAATTGTACATTGAATATTACCATAAAGGTCTCAGAGTGCAATATTCATTAGGTCATTAAGCAACAAATACGGAATATGAATGCAACATCTTAGATGCAAATGTGTGATTACACCTTGCTTGCTTGTAATGAGAGAATATGCAAATTATTGGTAGTTAAGTACAGTCAATAGAGTTAATAAAATATTATTACTGCCAAGATCCACTGTGCTGTATAACCCCTCTACCATACCATAACTTCCTGTTTACACACACATTCGAATAAGCAAACATATTATTGTTATTTCAAGTATCTTTTTAACCAAATCTGAAAAACGCGACGACCCCCTCCAGAGCTCACGGATTAACCATATTTTTAGCATCCTCCAGACAAAACAAACAGTGTTTTGTAAAGCATTCCACGGCCAATTATCTCGTCAACACCTCGCTTAAGTAACCACTGTGTGTGTTGTCTACATAAAAGAAATTCCTGCCTTCCCACTGTGTAAAGAGCGAAACTTCTATTCAGTGGGAGATCTCGTTGCGTTGTCAAATATTGCGGGTAGAATTTCGCTCGCGTTTTAGGCTCATGCTGTGGTTAGGGGAAAACATTGGTTGAATAATAAGCAATAGTAGGGTGGGATTAGAAAAGCTCTGGTTTGTTAAGACTAAGAATATATTTTTAATATGTTTCTGAGAATAATATTTCAAGATATGTCACCTAGCTTTTATGTTTTCATAGACTGTACATACTATTGTTGAAAATGTATTAATGCATATTAGCGGCTTAAATTAGGTAGTGAAACTATGCAATTGTTACTTGCATAGTTGTACTTGTTCTGCTTGAATTATATTGCCATAACAGTAACTGATATTGCCTTTTCACAGGGCCTGCAATTAACAATTAATTACACACTAATACTAACAAGTGAAATGCATTTCTGTCATTCTGTCCCATAAACTGCATCTATCATCCTTTTTGCTAACTTGACTTTTGTATTACGGACGATGTCCAGACTTCATTGTGTTCTATTAGTTTGCAGAATTTCCAACAACACATTTCTCATATGGAGCGTAAAAAGTCACACTTTATCCTGACAACACTTACAAAACCGGTTTTTCATTTCCCCATGACATTAGGCTCAGTTATGTGATATGACAAACATGTGCGAAAGCAAAGACGGTGTCGAATATCTGGGGTCAAAATGGATCTCGGAAGAGGAATTTGTCTTCTCGGAGGAGCTCCCAGCTAATGACGCGCCTCCGAATTCGGAGGCTGTCAAGGTCACCGTCCGCAGCCCCACCCCTCCGAATTGGACCTCCGACTTCCTCTCCGATTATGAGTCTCAATTCGGAGGCGTGTCTCCCGAGTGCCGCTCCTACCATCATGACAAGGCTCGGAGGTTTGCTCGGAGGTGGGCCATCTGCTGGCGGTACCTCGGAGACTTTGTCCTCTGTCATGTCCTCTTTGGGCCGGCGTTGATTGCGTTCTGGAGAGGGACGTGGGACTATGTCGTACTGGAGATGGAAGAGGTCTACGGCGTAAGTGAATATTTGATGAGAAACAATTTATTAATAGTAAGTTATTGCCTTCTAGGTACTTCACGGAATATGCTTTAATAGATACTACAATATAATGTACATAATGAACGTGTGCTACTCTCGGACTCCTTGTGTACTTTCAGTCTGACTGCCACACTCCCAACACCATTTGCATCTCCGTCGGCCTCTGTTGCTCTTTCACTCTCCAGATGTTCCAACACGAGATCCGGAGATTCATCGGTGGAAAGCATTCGGGGTCAATGAGGTTTAAAGTTGTGGCAAGGTAATTGTAAAAATGGCGATGACTTAAATTCACTTAATATGTGTCTACTTTCCTGCTTAGGTTATGATTAACAAAATGATGTTACCATGTACAGGGACTTAATAAAGATGTTACTCTCCCCTAGCTAGAACTTAACATACGGACAGTTACTGACATACTGTACATGACCGTCCAATAACCTCTCACATCCAAATTTCCAGATTGTTCTCCATTCTCCTGGGTTTCTTCGACATTTACTACTGGAAGGGTGTCTGGGACGGCTTCAACTGCCTCTGGGGCGAGGGCGAGTCCTCCTGGGAGGCTGCCTTTGTCACATTGATCGCCGGCACTTTGGTCCTCACCTTCAGTGGGACGCTCAGCTCGCTCATGTGTACGCCGATTGGGGTAGCATTGGACATGGAGGAGACTAATATGGCGACATTTACATACCTCAGCACAACGGTGAGAAGGGACACCCTTGCAAGAAACTTATTTATACTGGGATTGAAGTGTACCTGGAAGTTTAATACATTTTCCCCAGTTTATACATAGAACGAATACTTTTTATATGGGTGATTGTCAATTAAGATGTAGGATTGGTTTAGATAAGCCTTTAAGAAGGGAACTTGTAGTCTGACTTTTTTTAACAATCTTCTCCATTCCAGTCTAAATCCTCAGTCTTCCTCCGCTTCATCGACATTGTCATCAGTCTCGGGCTGGAAGGCTTCGCCATTCTCTTCTGGCATGGGCTCTGGACCATGGAGGACATCCTCACAGACGAATACGACATGAGCAACGAGGAGACGGCATGGTTGTCGCTGGTAAGTCACTACAGGGTGTACCAGTAATAGTATTACATAAGGGATCAATGCGTGTACCTACAGGCAAGATTTACTCTCTACATGTAAAAGTCGTTGTAAACAGCCAATACATTAAATTTTACTATGCTCATTTCTAGATGTTGGGTTTCCTGTCCGGCTACCTCCTGTTCCTGCTGCAGTTCCCACTTGTCCGCCTCACCCGGCGCAGCTACGATCGCCTTGACCCTGGCTGCAGCTTCCATAACTGCGGAATCTGCCTTGGTCTGCTTCTCATGGGATTTGCATTTAACATTATTGGCGGATTTGCCACGGTGAACAGCTTCAGGGGTGTCTGGTATCTCATGGATGAATATTACATGACTGGTATGTGAAATATGGCATTAACCAATGAATTAATGATATTCAATGCTTTACAGAGAACTACCCGTACAGCCTTCTTAGCGGACAGGCATTTGGCGCTTTCATCTTGATTGTCCTTGGCGCTGGTGCAACATTGCATCCTGGAATCACCTGCGATCTTCCAAAGGAGGGCGAAGGGCTTCTACTACCATTTCACTTCATGGTCCATCATTATATTCAAGTAAAGTTCTACTGCATACAAAAATGAAATCATGTCATAGTAGACGCTTTTTCAGGAGAGTGAGACAAAGCACGGTCCTCAGAGCATCGGCGTGATCGTGTGTTCTGACAACGGGGTGAAATACCACAGTCAGAGTGAAGTGCAAATAGTCAAAATATAACATTAATGAGACTTGAACACATACCGTCACAAACGTAAAGAGACTTAAGAGAGATACTTTATAGCACATAGTTCCCGCGCATTTTGAAATAGTTACTAAAGTTGCCGTCAGATGAAGGAAACGTTTGTGCCTCTCA
>LR137648.1:0-20523 GCA_900659605.1 Tisbe holothuriae | reverse complement strand
TGAATGATGATCAAAAGTGAGCGCACGCCATGTTTTGATCTGTTAACGTTACTGTTGTCAGAAGTCAGCTTTCTTCTAGTTATTCTTGACATGGTTGGCGGCAATTTTAAATGAGAACATTGGTATTATGTCCCAGATAGGCACAACTACTGACAAAATTAACTGTGATGGAAATATTTTTACAACGTACTTAAATTTACTATAATATCAAAATTGCTATTGAATCTGGATTAAATTGTATTTATTTAAGACCCCTCCCACCTGGACAAACCGCGGATGGAATTTCCAGAACTCATACTTGCACTGTCCTAATCGAAAAATGCCACTAAAGAAAGTTAAGTTGTGGGGAATGTTCTAAAAGGTGCCCCCAAGTATGGTCATATCATTCATCTTTTTGGTTCTACAACGCTTGATAGGTAACAGTACCTATGAGTGAAAATATTTTTCTATTACTACTAAGATGTAGTGATGCGTGCGCACTGCATTCCCCCTCATAGGTTAGTACATAAGTGCTTCGTAAATGGGAATTTCTCCCGTCAAATATGAAGGAATTTAGATGCCAATGAATCCCGTTTAGAAATATTAATTGCATTTTTTGCTTTAGATGCCAATTGTCAAAGTTAGCATTTTTGGCTGGACAGGAGTAGTGCTGGAATGCTGCTTGTAAGTAGTATTTATGTAGCCTAACGGAAACGATTTCTCATGCATTTGATGTGTTGGAGAGCTGCAAAATTAATCCATGGGGGTATTTTAGGCCGCTAAACAACTTCATTGAAGTGATCTTTGTTTTCAAATGAAGACATCATGCCTTTCTGGCAATTGGGAGGTCGCGTTTTGTTCAGGTACTTTAGTGGTCTACCGGTATGGTACGTGACAAGTATACCTATGGCCTAAGCTTCAATATAAGCATTAGTCCACCTCCTTGAATATAACTAAGTTTCGTATTCATTACTGTTTTAAATATTTAATCAAGCTTCCTTCTAATGGACCCAGTCATTGCATATATATAGCGGTCCTCGGTATAACTCTTAGAAGTTCTTATTACTGTCTATGGTATACCTATTGTCCGTATACGTCAGTATATGATTAGCTATATGCATATCACGCGTAGAATTAGAAAGCTTGTTTAAAATTAAATATTGTATATTGCTGTAAATTGATATGACTCATGCCATAGAAATAACAAACTACATATTTCTGTGGGTCCAGCAACCTTCGCTGACAAGTCGGTTGTTAAACAGGTGATTTTCCTTTCCTATCCTCCTCCCATCATTTTCGATACATGCGCGACAATAGCAGCAGTTGAGTAGGCGACTCCGGCATTCCCTCTTTTCTTGTGAGCCTGCTCCGCTTAGGTGTCGGAGGAAAAAAGCGAACTCCTCGGCCTGCCTGTCTTGCCTGTGTAGCTCAGGCCGGCATGAAGTATCAAGTGCAAGCCGAGTGCACTCCGCTCCCACACCCAAGCAGACTGCTGTGAAGGAGAGAAGAAGAAGAGAATTCAACAGCAGTTTCTTCTCACTTTGTCCACGTAACCAAAGCGAAAGGATTTTCCACTTGTCTCATCATGTCCAAGCCCGCCAGCCCCGAGGTGGTTTCCCCGTCCGACAGCGTGATCGCCGGCGACTTTGGCGCGCTGTCTGCCGAGGATCAGGAGAAGCAGCGCGAGGAGTGGAAGGCGGAGCTCGCAAAGACCGAGGAGGAGATCCTCACGCTCAAGCAGGTCAGACAATCAACTCAACTCTTCCTTACCAGGGTCGATTATAGAGAAAAAGTCCATTGGGAAGGCCTCAGTTCATTATAGAACGTACAATGAGGCGGTGCAACACTATGACAGATTTAGATAGAAATGATCAACGGTCCTTGTACCCAATTGTAACATCATATAGAAAATAGGTCATGCGCCACATTTTAACCTTTTAATTGCCAATTTCTTGGTTAGGAATGGATTTTTATTTAAACCCAACCCTATATGCATCCACGGTATATGTTACACGCTTTAAGCCTTTGTTATAAAAAGAGAACATTGCAATGAGATTAATATTGTGCAAGATAATCCTCAGCGAAGCATCTAATGCGCAGCTAATTGCAGGCCTCGCACAGGTCCTCTATTGTCCTCTTTTATCCTCTATTTCATTTTGGCCAACCTCAAAATCCTCTATAATCCTCTGAGGACAAAATGTGTCCTCGTTTTGCTCAAAATGTCCTCTATTGGCCAAAAATGTCCTCTTTTTCTCAGAGAAATGACATTTTTGAGTAATTATTTATTATTAGAATCATTTTGAGTAATATCAAGAATTTTCTTTTGGGGCCTCCGGCCCATTTGCTTTTATAACTTGTTGCAGTGACTAGAGTGTCCTGTCAACCGAGGACGGCAAAGGCGCCTTTCCCCAGGACCAATCAAGTTTTGATACATTTAAAAAGCACATTGTGCATAATGTAACGTAATTTTTAGCCTATTTTAAATCTAAGGTTTCCATGAGGTAAACTGCAGGTGCCAACATTTTTACCTAGCTTCCTTTATATACAAGTTCATTTAAAGTTAAGTTTAAATGCACAGAAATGCAATAAAAAGATCAAATATTTATTGGTAGGGGGTAACCCACCCCTTTATCTTCAACTTAGGGCCAATGAAAATGTCCTCTTTTCATGGAAAATATGTCCTCTATTTAGTCAATATTAGGTGTCCTCTATAGAGGGCAAGGTGCTTTGCGAGGCCTGTAATTGAATGCTTGAACGGATGATCGGCCGCATATATATATATGCACACATATTATATGTAGAGAGCCTACAGCGCATATTATATATACGGAGAAATACACCTGTTATCAAATCGACCTGTGGACAAAACAAAGAAGGAAACATATGATTGTCCGTTGAGTCAATAAACGAAAATAGGTTAACTGTGGGAATCATATATTGCACATTTGATCGTAATGAAAATTAATTATATCCATCTCTTTCAGGTTCTTGTTTCAAAGGAAGCCCACGCCGCCGGCCTGAAGCGCCGCCTCGGCATCACCGCCTGGCGCGAGTTCAGCGAGGACATGGCCCAGGGCCTCAAATCCGTCCAGGACTCTGCCGCGTACAAGATGACCGCCGAGGGCATCAACGTCGCCAAGGAGAAGACTCTGGGCTGGATGGGCGCCGTCACCGCGTCCTCCTCCTTCCAGAACATGTCCGGCAAGATGAACAACGCGTTCGGCGCCGCCAAGAGCAAGGTGAGCGAGGCCATGACGACGACGACGCCCGGGGCCAAGGTGGACGAGCCGGCGACGGCGGCGGAGAAGAAGAACGGCGAGGAGCCGAAGAAGGAGTAGCGCGCGCTGATCATTAGTGATGGTGGTTGTGACGTCCAAAAATATCATTATTTAAAATATTTAACTTACCTTCGGTTATGAAAAGGAGCATATTTTTGAAGCATTTTCTACTACCAATCTGTTTTATTTTTATTGTAACGGAGGATGGAAATCTCGCCGCTTTCAAAAATAATGTCATGATAATGAAGAAGAGGAAGCAATCTTATCGAGTGAATGCCAAAATAAATTTTAAGAGTACAGTTTTACACCAAATGTGATTATATTCTCCAAAATCAGTTCAACGAGTGCTGAGCCATATCCTATCGGCCTCAATCTGGACCATCCTGATTGCGAACTGAAGGTCCTTCTCCAGGGCATCGATCTCTTTGTAAGGTCGGTGGATGATCTTCTCCCATTCGCCAATCAGATACATGAAATTCTTCTTCGCTTCCTCAAACTCTCCCTTTTCAAACTTTCCACGAGCCTGAAAGATCATTTAATGAAATTGTGTGCATATACAGTAATTCGCTTTTAAATTACCTGAGTATGCAGTTGTTTCAACTCCTGAAACCTCTTCAGCTTGAGCCAGATGTTGGTCTCCTTGCCGCACTCCTCCATCGGGCAGCGGATCACCTTCTCCTTGGTGTTCTCCTTGAGCGGGAAGCCGACCTCACAACCCTCCCTCGAACAGCGGAACGTCACCATCTCGTTAATCACCTCGACCTGCTCCCCACTCTCCCGCAGGCAAACCTTGACGCCTCCATTCAGCACCCGGCCGCTCTGGAGGTGCAAGTGGCGTCCCTGGAAGAACGAGAAGCCGTCCGCATGGCCGCTGTCAGTCACGGCGGACGCGGCGACCATCTTGCTGAACGTGGGGAAGATCCCCAGGCCGAGCTCTGCTGTCGGAAACGCGTCCAGTTTGAGTAGCTCGCTGCGGGATTGCTCGGGCACTGGCTTCGGGATGTTGATGTCGACGGCGTTCTGGGCTGCGATGATGACGGCCTTGTAGACGGCGTTGATGAGGGCATCCTTGTCCGGGCATTCGTACTTGGCAGCCTCGAGGAGTTTCAAGATGACGGCTGCTACGAATAGGACCATGTTCTCGTCGTCCTTCTTTAGCTTCTGTTTGGCGTCATAGAGTGCAAAGACCTGCCCAGCCACAGAGGTCGTGTCATTCAGCTTTGCATCGCGTACCTCGACCGGCTTCAGTGTCGTCATGATACGCATGGCCAGCCTGGCGGTCGGCGTCAGTCCAAGAGCACGCATAGCCGAGCGCACACTCCACTCCCACTGATGCCACGTGGCTGTGGCCTGCGCACGTGCCTCATCCGTCGCAAAGAGCTCTTCACTGCCCAGGAGACACGGCTGAGGCCCAGGCATGTGGTTGAACGTCTGTGGACACATCTGCCCCTCCTGAGACCCGTCTCCAATGACGCCGGCGAACATCTCCTCTCTGACGAGCACGTCTTCCACTCCGATCTGGGTGTCCGGCTTCACCGTGAGCTTGCCTTTGGTGAGGCTGAGTTTGGGGTTGGCCAATGGCAGCTCTTGGTTCATCGTCTCTTCACCGTCGGGGAGCTTGATGATTGGCCGGTCGTCCAGGGGCTGATTGAAGAGCTTCTTCACCACAGTGAAGACATTCATATGTTTCTTAACCTAAATTGAATTGGTTTCATTGAGGCCTTGGTGATGCTTTGTGAAGCTATTTTTTTTTAGCAAAATTACCTTAGCTCTCGTTTCGTCTCTCAATTTGGTGTTCATGTCTGACTTGCCAATCATGTCCAAGCAGCTCTTGTAAGCCTCCTTTGAGGTGATGTACTGCCGCTGCTTGAGTAGAGCATGACCCTTCCTCTTGTGGATCTGTATAAAGAAAAATTAGTTCGTGAACGTACTCTAGAAGTACATCATCACCTTGTTGCATACATACCTTAAAATGCAGGTTCCTTGGGTAACCATATTTGAACGCCAGATCAATATCATGACAGGTGGCCGCCCAGAACCGCCCAGAGTCCAACGCCGCTGACCGATTGGCCAGGATGATGGAATACTCCTTGTTGTCAGAGAGCTCCTTATCATTGAATGGGCAGCACTGGAGGCTCTGCGTGTAGGCGTCCCTCGCCTCCCGAAACCGGTTCTCCTTGAAGAAGGCATTGCCCTCGGCCTTCAGGGCGAGGGCTTTTTCAAGGTCCTTGCATTTCTCAGTGGGGACGATTTGAACCTCCTTGGCAAACTCCGGCGCAGACACCAGTGCAGTGATCTTATCCCGGATGGAGGTGTGCTTGTCCAGCTGAGCCTTGACCACCACGGTCTTGTAGGTCTTCAGCAGCGGGCTGTCCGCCTTGAGTAGGCGCTTTTCCATTGCACTGCTGCTGGTTTTATCCGCAACTACAATCGTTCAAATGTAATGACAATGTCTTTGAGTTTATATCTTGGGTACTTACCCGGCATCGTCTCGAGCTTGTTCTAGAAAGCACCGGAAAACGCGATCATGTTCTTCTTCGCTCTCTCCTTTCAGTCGTTCTGTTTCCCGTTTGCAGATCGCATCCAAAGCCATCAAACTCAAAAACTACTTGGTAATGTTTTGACCGAGTTTAAAGCTTTCTCTCATGGGACGGCAGTCTGGCGGATTGCCAATATATTTTTGCATCTGCGTTGGGGAGAAAATACGGCGAAAGCAGCGCTTTTATTCTAAATTCAAACGGGAGAAGAAGAAAGTCGTTTTCGAGGCAGAATTGGGTGAAATTTGTTTGGCTTGAAGATATGAGGGTTGGAAGAGAGAGCGCTAAAAATAACTCTAGATATTTTGATGATGAAACGACGGTGATTGACATATGCATAAAGTTGCAGGAAACATGTTAGACACGAGTATATTTACACATTTAATAATCTCCCTCCACCATTTTGTATAAAATCTGTTCAACCAAAGTACATTGCATAGGTCCTGAGGAAGGCGACGAACTGCTTCGGGGTGATGTCGTCCATCTTGAAGGGGTCGGTCTCGTCCAGAAGGTCCTCGAGGCGCTTCCACTCGATCATCAGGTGCTGGATGTTCTTCATCCGCTGCTCGGCCTTCTTGCAGAGGACGTAGTACCTGAAACAGTCTCATGTAGAGTTGTTGAATTTGTTGTTGTTAAAATTACCTTTCTCCAATCTTTGCCATCGCATCTTGCGCATCCACACTTCCTCGGATCCCATCGCAGGCGGTTTGGACCATTCGAAGGCTCTTGTTGGCCTTGACAACGTCCTTGAAAACGGACAATATTAATGTTCAAGATCATGTTTAAATGCTTGTTAAATTTACCTTCAGGAAGAGACACGCCTTTTGCTCCACCAGCAGCGCATGATCAAAGCTGTTTGGCTTCTCCATCTCGTCCGTCATGGCCTTCTCCGCCCAGTCGAGCCACGGCCCCAGCCGCTGGTCGCACCCGAACTTGAACTGGAACTCGTTCCTGATGGCGGTGGCGAACTCCACGAGGTCCACCTGGTCGAGGTACGCCTTCAGGTTGATGATGCCCACCTTGGCCTTCTTGATGGCGTCCTTGTGGTCTTCGCTGCCGGGCGTGGCCTCGCACTCCTTGAGCAGCCCCGTGAGGTCGGCCATGTCCTGCTGGATGTCCATCGTGCGGTAGATCTTGTGCTCGTGGCAGACGCTGTCGCCGTCGACGATCTCCTTGATGTTGAACTGAAGGAGCAAAACGTTAATAGCAGTTTATTATTATTTGACAGAGATCCTTCAGTAGGAAATGCTTGCCGACAAGGGAGTAATAGCACTCGAACATATTTGCTTGGATCACGTTTCTTTTTATGCAAGTTTAAGGTTATTTCTTACCTGGTTGGTCTCGATGGTCTCATTGAGCCTGGCGATCTTCTCTTGGAGCGTCTCGTGCTGTAGGATGACCGGCGCCTCCTCGTAGTCCTCCCGGCGGGGGAACCACGTCATGATGTCAGGCTCGGCCTCGGCGTTTCCCAAACCCATCTTGGATCAATCTGAGAAGGTAGATGCACGTTTTAAGTTGCACTCTTATGCGTCTAAACTGCAACTTGGAGTATTTCGTCTTTTTGTCGAGCCTGCGTTTTTAACTGTTGCCAAGATATTTTTTGTGCTTTTTAAGGCGAAATATGGGTCAATTCTCCAACATAGCCGCTGAGCATGTCAAACCTATATCGATATGGTTTAGCTTCAACTTACTTGCTTAATTTTCACGGTCAAAGGAAAATGGAGTCCGCCGATTGAAGTGAATTTTGCAGAGAAAACACGAAATGCAGAGTCGAAGGCTACAATTGAAAACTACCCAATCGAGCGGGAGCAGAATTGACCTCTCCCTTGAGCTGCTCTCGATATGTCCTGCGGGCTTAGTGGGGAGAGAAGAGAAAGCAAGTTTCCTTGTCCTTCAGACTCAGTGTTGTGTATATGTGCTTGAGATTGACTATATGGCCTGTGTGTTCTCCTCAGGTCACTATGTTAAGGTCTCGTTGTTGGGCTCAAATTAAGAGACAATAGGTGCTTTAGAGTAGAATGGGTAGGAGGAGTCTGTTCGAACTTAAAAGTATATGTGGTAGTTTGAGAAAACTGAACACCCAAAGAATTCGAAGATGTTACAAGAACACAAGCTAAAATCGTTTGCAAGAATGCCTCAAAATTGTTTTGAAAAATATTCCTTCCGCAATACAAGCTGTGCTGCTTTATCAAGTAAATTTCAATCTAAGACAGAACTAAAAATCAAAGGAGAAAACTTGTTAAGCAACATTTTTATTCTTCCTCCATGTTCCAGTCTAGATAGTAGGCGTCTAAATGTGCCGGCCAGGGCCCTGAAAAGATATCATAGTACAATAAAGACGCATCCCATTAGTCTTAATAACAAGTATATTTACTACAATATTTTCTTTATAAACTAATTTATCTACTGATATCGTCGTCATCTTCTTCACTGGTGTCCTGTGAACTGTCATCCGCACTCTCATTGGAGGACTCTTTCGGCTCTTTGACCTTCTCCGCCCTAACCTCTTCTTTCTTATCATCCATTGGCTGCTCACCTTCACTTGGCTCCTCTTTTGGCCCATCTTTACTAGGCAAGGTGACCTCCTCCTCTTCATCACTGTCTTCCTCAACTTCTTCCATGGATTCTTTGCTGCCATCTGAAGCTGACTGATCACTGGAAGACACTTTCTCTCCCCAAGGTCGATGCCCACTACTTTCTTCTTCCTCCTCTAAAGCGTTATCTTCCCCACTCCCTCCCTGTTTATTAGATTCCGGTTTATCTCCCTCTCCAGGAAGATTGATTTTGACCATCTTGCCAGCTCTGTAATGCGCTTCCTTCTCAGCCATCTTTTTCTCCAGCTCCTGAACAGGATCCGCCTTTCCACCTTCGTATTCAGACTGCCATTTTGAACCACACTTGCCCATGTCACATCTGAACAAAAAGTATATTATTATCAAGAACAATATGCAACTTACAACCTACTTTTGTTGTTCCTTTGCTTTCCCCTTGCATGTCTCTTTTCCTTTGAACTCTTCCTTTTTATCATCTCTGCAATATGTGGAACGGATCCATATAAAGATCACCAATATGCCATTATTTAAATATACCTGCAGTAGCGCTCCCTCGCCCGATGAGCCGTCCCACATGTTACCGGACACGGAGCCCACTGATCCCACTCCGACCACCCCTCCGGCGGACAAGCACTCCTGCACTCCTCCTCCTCCTTGAGCGGTTCCTTGCAGTCCCCATCCCCGTTGCACATCCGCCTGCGAGTGCGCTTACCATGCTTATGACAATGCGCGTTACAATTGCTCCAGGCCATCCACTGCCCCACATAGGACCCCACGTCAGGAGGAGGGCACTCGGGGACATACTCTGTGGTGCACAAGCCCTTCTTTTGCTCGGTCTGGATAGGGGTTAGGACTGGACACCTCTTGCCGCGGAAACGATGCTTGACCTTGATCTTGCGCTGTCGGAAGAGCTCGACCTCGGGTAGGTCTTCCTTGTAGACATAGCTGAGCTCTCCTGTGCAATCTGGGCATTGGGACCAGGGTGACCACTCTCCCATGACGCAGTCCACGGGACAATAGTAGATCTGCTTCTCTTTGGACAGATCAACGTCAATCCTGGTCTATAGAAGCCCTTTTTTAACCATGATAATTAGCAAAAGTAGCAGTTTCTAACCTTCTCCTTCATCTTCTCATGCTGGCAAATGACAACCTGTTTGACGCTCCCAGAGCATTTCCTACCACCGTATTTGGCCTCTTGAGCAATGTGCCTCATCCTAGTCTGAGTCCCGTCCCCAGGTCGGCCACAAGTCACAGTGCAATCTCCCCAGCTGCCCCACATTGACCACTCACAGTGCTCTGGAGAGTTATTAAAGTAGGACAGTGTTAAGAGTAGATTCGACATCATTAAGAGCAAACGCTGAACATAGCAATAATTCATTTTACTGATAAATCAAGATCGATCATCAATCAAATTTTCTTACCCGGACACGGTTTGAGATCTTCACATTTTCCTTCGTCCACATCCTTGCCTTCACACTTCTTGCCTCCGAATTGAGGTATCGGATTGGCGCAATATCTCCGTCTCAACCGGTGACCTTGATTTCCGCAGAGGACACTGCACTCACCCCAGTTCAGCCATTCTGTCCATTTACCATCAACTAAGTTGGAAACATGGTTAAAAGTTGCTAACTCAACTGCTTAGTGCACTGATCTCACTTGTGCAATCCCTAAGCTTGCAGTCCTCCGTCATTGATGTGCCCCCACCTAAGCAATCCAGATTGGCTATCATTGGCACCTTGGTGTAGGAATCCTCACATCCCCGAGTTCGTTTCTTCTCCCCGAGGCCACAAGTTGTGCTACATTGACTCCAAGAAGCCCACTTGGTCCATTGAGCATCCGGGCAAGGAGCACCACCACAATCTCTGTATTGAACATACTTGCTCCTAAGTAAACATTTTTTCAATACACTCTGACTTTCATTGATGCACTTCATTCTTGCCTTTCTGTTGGGCACTCCTTCCCTCCATGCCTTGGTGGGTTGCAGCCACGCCTCCTTCTCTGTTTGGCCTCACCACAAGTCACAGCACACGCCTCCCACCCATGCCAAGGAGTGTAATCAGCATCATCTAAGCAATAGTTAGCTCAAGTAGCTTGTCCTGATCAAGTTTTACTTAAAATTACCGGGGCATCCAATTTCATTACAGTTTGCAGTCTGCTTCTTGAGCGCCTCATGCTTGTCCTTTCCATGCTCATCCTTGTCGACCCAGTTCCCAAAGCAGGTCTCCTTCTCACCTTCCTTGACATTGCACACCCGGTCGCGCACCCGCGTGCCGCCGCCGCACTTGGCGCTGCACTTGCTCCACTCACTCCACGCACCCCATTGGGCGGGCAGCTTCTTTGCGCAGCAGTACCGAACCTTGTAATCCGAGCATTGCACGCCGTATTCCTTGTTATTCTTGTTGATGCATAGGAAGCCGTACCAGGGGGTGTTCTTCGTGATCAGCTGCTTGTTCTCGCCGACGGGCGTGTCCGTCTCACGCTCGCGGCTGTCGATGTACATGGCGTCAAAGATATGGCTGCCGCAGACGTGTTTGGCGGTTTCGCCGTATTTGATGGCGTAGGCGCGGTCTTCTGCGTCCCAGGTATCGGGGTCAGGGCATTCTTGGCTTACAAACGGTTGCCAGTTGCATTCTTCGAAGAGATGCTTCACTGCGGGGAGGTCTACTTTATAGCGCGGGTGGGCAGATCGTTCCGTTGCAGGGTTGCATCCATACAAACACTTGCACTGATGTCTGAAAATGTATATTAAGGTAGTTGCATTCTTTTCTCCGTGTGCGAAATTACCTCATCTTGTAGTCTCTGCACTTAATATGATCTGCAAACCAATAATTTGGAGGTCCTGGTTTCTTTGTCTGATCTTTGTTCAAGCAAACCAGCTTTTCTTCCTGGATATCCAATGTCACTTGCTAATAACATTATTTACTTATCTATCAATATTTCCTCATTATTTAATGAAGTCTCAACCTGATCCTCCGGAATGGGCCTTCCTTCCACAGTGATCACCTCCACATCCCCAACCCTTCTAACCTTGGGGCACATTCTGAACCGCCCAGTGAGCTTGTAATTCGCTGCCATGCTCAGACTCTGCGCTGCACTCTCCACATCGCCTTCATTGCACGGCTCATCAATGTCAAACCATTCAGTATATAAACGACCTATTCAAGTTACTTTAAACTGGGATAAATAAAAAAAATCGTTCTTACTCTCTGTGCCAAGAAGTTCACTGCACCTTCCCAACGCCAAATGCATGGTGACTGCAGACTTTTTCTTTGAATACTCTTTCATTAGATAGCAAATACTAGAGTATGTTCTGGCATATTCTCCTGAAGCAGCGCAAATGTATCCCTGACAGAATTTGGAATCCTTGCATTCTTGTGAACACTCACTGATGCTAGATGACCATTCCCAATCATGACCTTTGCCCTCAACTGCGACATTAAGTGAGGTCATATTGAAGTATTTATGTATAAAATAAGCCTTACTAGCATCGGCACAATCTCCTTTCTGCAAGTGGAAGAATCTTCTCTCCAACCGATTGGATACCAAATTAGCGTAAAAGTCGCACATTGAAGGGAATCTCACTGGGATCGCGTCGATAAGGACACAAATCGGACGACCGCATTCAGCAGTCTTTAAAACCTTCCCAAGGCCATCTTTGTATTCATAGCGATTAACTTTGGCATCTAATGGCCGTTTACTCTGAAACAAATTGAGGCTCTTAGCCGACTTACATACATAATACCTATCCTTACTTTGCATTGTGAGTCCCTATTCTTGGGCCGGTTCTCCTTCGTGACCGTGGTTGGAATCTGATAACTCCTGAGCGACGCCACGTCCTTTGCCGCATCCCTTAAGAACGTCTCTTCTGGGAGAGCGGGCACCACGGCATACGGGGGAGGAGCGGACGTCTTCATCTTGGGCCGCTCCGTGGTGAATGGAGCGGGCTGTTCCTTCGGAGAAGACGTGGGGCCGTCATTGTCGAGAGGAAGCGGGGAGTTATGTGCTGCAACCGTCGTGCTCTCGTCGTCAGAGGCTTCTTCAAATGCGTCTACTACTCTGAGTGCCAGTGGGTCTGCGGAAGCACTTTTACCGTCGTAGCCAACATCTAGAATTCGCAAATGTTATATTAAAGAGTCCGTCAGCAGTTGATGTTGCTTACCCCAAAAGGATGCTCCGTGTAATGTACATATTCTTGAGATAAATAGACAGATGAAGAAGGTTGAGCGCATGGAAAAATTGGTAGACGACTTTGACCGTTTTAAAGGCATACTTCATTCAGGTTAGCGACTGTTTGTAACCATAGTGGGCCGCTTGAGATGCAATATTTTTTCTGGAAGTCGCAGTTATGCTCGATTTTAACAGAGACAAATTATGTTTGTTTTCTTTAGCGAATACCAAAAGTAGGTTATATAATTTAATTGCAACTCTTTAGTCGTTAATTGTTATACCGTACACCTACTGTGTACGAAAGAAATTTATGATGATAGGATAATAAATAATGATAATCACTAAAGAGATTCAAATTTCAATTTGTTTGATTAAGAGCTAAAGTGCATAATCCAGGATCTAGGATGCAAATTTGACTTGCCCTTTTGACAATACTTTTTTGAGGAAAGGCATAAATAAATGTTTTTAATATGTTTCATGTAAAGAATAAATAATTACTTAAAACATAAATTTGACAAGTTTTTAATCGCGGAAGATTTTCCGCTTATGCGAGGTTGCGTGATTATTCTCATTCAAGTTCCGCCGCTGAGTGTTCAGTTTCAAAATCCGGCGGCAGTTGAGTCTGTTTTCTTTTCCCTGGCTCGGCAACAGTTGAAAGTTGAAACGGTCGCGTTTGCCCGCCCGGTGGACCACCCTTGCCAACCGTGTTCTACTGCCTCAAAAGGCCTAATTAATCTTCATCATGGCATCGCTCGCTGGAAGGACCTTTACAAACTTTGAGGTAGGTCTTTAAACCCCATTTAGAGTCTTTGATTTCCATGAGATCCTCCTTCAGGTCCATCGCACCCCTCCCGACGAGATCCGCCGCCGGCAGCGCCTCGAGGCCGATCTCGCCTCCTCCGTGGTGTCCGTTCTCAGCCTCGTTCCATTCACCAGCATCCCAAAGGTGGACTTTGACAAGGTCAAGGCGGGAAAGGCCGCAGTCAGGAGGGTCAAGGTCAGGAACCCGGGAAAGAAGCCGTGCAAGGTAAGTACACCCCACTCCAACGGCTTAACCTGGTATAATAAACTCCTCTTGTCTTTTAGGTCACTTTGGACCCCCTTCCGAAGCCTGACTCCGGCTTTGCCGTTGACTTCACCTCCTTCACCCTCCCCGGCGGGCATGAGACCGACCTCAAGATCGGATGGGCGCCGCCAAAGCCAGGAAATTGGAGGGAGAAAATCGGGGTCAAGTATGGAGCGTGTCACACACAGATGGTGCTCATTGCAACCTGCCCGGCTCCACCAGAAAAGGTAAATAGGAAAATATACTATCATATGATGTCCCTAAATAACACTTTTCTCTCTTCTTCCAGATCCGCACTCGAAAGCCGCCCTCATTTAAGCAACCTGTAGGACTCCGTGGCCGAGCTGGTGCCCCCAAAAATCCCAATACCCGAGTAAAGAAGGAACCCGAGCCTGGACCCACAGGCCCTCCCCAGGCAGAGAACCCAATCAAACCACTGACAGACCAGGACCCCGAAATGGTTCCCATCCAGAGCGAGGAGAGTGAAAATGTCCCTCCAAAGAACCTCCAAGTGCCAGCAATCCCCACAGAGCCCTCGTGGTCGCCTCAGAAGCTCTACAGGGAGTCAGATGCGCACAACTTCCATCCGAATCACGCCCAGACCCTTCGCGCGCTGTCCCCCGTTAAGGCTGATCAGACGATGACGAGTGCGACCAGCGCCAACCCGGTAGACATCCGCAGGGAGACTTTCGTCAAGGTCGAGGACCCTTCCTTCATCTCCTCCACGCCCGCGAGCAAGATGAACGGCATGAACATTGCCAATCTGTCCGTCATCCAGGCCAAGAGCAGTTCCAAGGAGCTGGACTTTGGCATGCCGCCCCCGTCGATGCCGCCGATGAGGCCGCAGGAAGACGCGCAGATGATGCTGAGGAGGGAGACTTACGTCGCATTGCCACAGGCTCCCATCGTACACAACAGCAACCGACGGGAGACCATGGCTCCAAAGGACACTTCTGCGATCATGTTGGATGATGTTTCGGAGTTGATCCAAGACTACCTTGACTTTGACGAGAGTCTCAAGGAGAATACGGTCGTCCAGGACGAGGTCTCCGCGCTTCCCAAGACTCCGGACACGACTGCGCCCGTCCTGTCAAACACGTTCGTGACTCCCCAGCCGACGATGCAGAGCATGACCGACAACACCGTGATGAAGCTCGCCGTGACCCCGGAGCAGCTGCAGGACGTCTCGTTGCTCGTGCAGAACTTTATCAATGATAGTAATGATGCGACTGCGACGCCTATGAGGGCCAACGGAGCCGCCGGGAAGCCAATTCAGACCGTTGAGGCGCTGAAAGACGCCGTCAGTGAAATCATCCTGGCTGGGTCTCCTGATCATCACATTCCTCGGAGGGACAGCGGATCCAATAAGGAGGCCGATCTCTCAACCATGATCCAGAACTTCCTTGACCAATCCTCGCTCATTGCATCCCCAGCTGCAGCCATTACGCTGCCCTTGCCAGAACCCGCCCCGCTTGCTGCCGCACTCGAGACATCTGTGGACCTCAAGAACGCGTCGAACGAGACGTACGTTCTGGACACGCCGGAGATGTCCGCGTCCAACAGCAACACCGAGGACAAGGTCAAGGACGCAGTGAGCAAGGTCGTCGACTCGCTGCTCAAGACGGTGCAGGAGATCCAGAGCGAGCAGAAGCTGGAGACATCTAGGGAAACATACACGGTCGAGGAACCGAATCATGAGGATGTGCAGCACGTGTCTTCAGAGGGGAAGGAGCAGGAGGCGCTTACGACCATCTCGGAAGAGGAGGAGGAAGAGGGAGCTGCGACGATGGTCATGGAGGCTGCAGCAATGTCTCCGATTAAAGAGCAGGACGAGGAAGAATACGAGGACAATGCTGATGTCGATGTATCACTTCTCATCCAGAAGCAACTGGAGATTAAGGAAACAGCCTCGCCTGAGATTGTGATCACTGCTGCCATGAAGGAGCGGTTTGACCTCGATGATTCGACGAGTGATACCGAGGTTCAGAACACGTCCAAGGACACCTATGTGCTCGCAACATCGCCCGGGAGAATGAATGACCATCACTCGGATGCTGATATTCATCTGCCGCAGGCGAGTGCTGTTCCCGAGACCGTTCATGAAGAGGCGGAAGAGCCAGTGCAGGCTCAGCAAGTTATAGAAGAGAAGGAAGCACCTGCTGTTGCCTTCGCTGTGAGCCCTCCGAAGCCGCAATTGAAGGCCTCGCCTGTGAAGAAAAAGAGCGTCTCACCGAAAAAGACGGCTGCAGCTACTGCTTTTATAGTCAGCCCTCCAGTGAAGCTCAATTTTGCTGGCCCTCCTGAAAGGGCTGCTGCGGCATTCACAGTTAGCCCTCCGAAGAAGTCGTCTCCAATGCCTCCAAAGAGGTCAGGCGGCGGAATCAACTTCAATCGATTCAGCACCTTTACCAAGAGCAAGAAGAGCTGCAGCCCGAACAGCACCGCATCCACCAGTGCATCAAGCAGCACTGCCGCAACGCCTCAGACTGATAACAAGTTCGGCACGTTTACCAAGCCCAAGACCTCGTCCACGTCCTCGGTCTCTTCCGTGTCCACGCCCCCGTCCAACAAGTTCAACACATTCACAAAGTCTGCAATGAAGCAGACTCCAAAGGTGGAAGCGAAGAAGGAAGTCAAACCGGTGAAAACACCCTCAACGTACGGAACCTTTTTGAAGAGCGTCGAGAAGCCGATGGTAGCGTCCACTCCAGTCGCTCAGCCGGCTCCGGAGAGTGAGAAGGAGAAGGTTCAGAATAAGAGCGTTCTGTTCAACACGATAAACATCAGCCCTCCCAAGGCCAAGCCGATGCCTGCTCCTGTTACTCGACCAGGTCGTCTTGTGAGCAGACGCTCCGTGGCACCCTCTGCTTCCAGCGCGCGGCCTTCTCTACGCCGCGCCACCCTCATCAAGCCTCTGCGCCAGTCTACTGCCCAGTCTGGCGGCAGCGGTGCCTCCGTGCGCCACCCGAACCCCTTCGCCGCCAAGAACATGTACTACGACGAGCGGTGGATGATCAAGCAGGAGAACGGATTCAAAAAGTGGCTCAACTTTGTGCTCACTCCCGGTGATTTTGAGGACGTGTCCGATCCTCTGGCGAGCAATAAAATTGACGTGGCCAAGCTGTGGAAGGCGTGCTCCAAGGATGTGCGCGTGCCCAGGGCGCCGACTAGGGAGGTGCTCAGCATGAGGGCGTATAATGTGCGCAGGGAGATGAACAGGCTGCGGAAGGACGCCTGGCGCTTGTGGCAGTCTCATGACATCTTCCAAGTAAGAATTGACACGGATAAAATATATTAAAGGAAGTAATTGCAAATTCTATTTCAGGTGATTACGAAGGTTGAGATTGAGATCGAGAAGCGCCGTCTGATGGTCCGAGACGACAAGAACATCCACAAGGACTCTGGCATGAAGAAATCTCTCCTGCAGCTCCTCCTCCAGAACTACCACCCCCTGTGGCTGCGCATCGGGCTAGAGACGGTTTACGGCGAGATGATCCCGGTGTCGGGCGACCTGGTCGTGGCGCTCAGTCAGTTCGTCATTGGCAGGCTGCTCGCAAACCCCGACATCCAGGTATGTAAACATCTCTACAGATCGCCGGCTGTTGACAACGCATATACCGACAATGTTGCCGGATCCGTGTCCACTTTAAGCCCGTTTCTAGTGTTGCTTGGTTGTTCTTCTGCGTGCCGATTGGCGTTTGTTCTTTTTAGGGATGTTCTAAAGACTAGGAAGAAGAGGAGTAGAAGGAATATTCCGTAGCCGTTGAGGAAGGCCATGTAGGAGGTGTGGTTGAGAGCCTCGTGGGAACTAGAGTCGTCGTCCTCATCCTTGTGAGACTCCTGAGTGCAGGTTTCCTGAAACGAGTATTTGTCATATCCGCAGTATATACGAATACTCTTTCTGATTGTGCATCATTACATTTATTCCCATGCTCTCCAACTCTCCTGGTTTGAATTCCTTGATGAGTAAATCATCCACTTCCATAATTCCAACTCCTTGCAATGAGCTCGATATCAAAATGATTGCCGTCACAATGCTCTCGTCTGCTGGAAAAGTGGTTTCAACTGCGAATTCAAGCATCATTGGGTAAACTCTGAAAGGATTGAGAGGAATAAGAAGAAATTTGAAATCGGGGTTAAATTTTTATACCCTATTGATAGGAATCCAAAGCAGAAATATACAATTGCAATGGCTGGCTCAATATCAGGAATATTGGTCACAAATATCGTCGCCACCATCACCCCGGCAAGTGGGATGCACAATATTTTGGAAACCAGGACCGAACGTCTTCTAAATTTTGCAAATATAAATCCAAGTCCAATGCTACCGATGACTCCTCCAATGAATACCAATGATGCGCTTAATCCTGAGAATGTGTTGGAGTAGCCCATGCTGCAAAGGACAGGCTCGTTCTTGATTTGCTGTGCACTGACATAACCCATGGCACCACCTTAAAGAGATGGAAGAATATAATAATTCTCAGGCATTTAAAAGTTACTTGATTTTGGCAAAAAGTTACAGTTACAGTTACTTAAATCTGCTGCAGTAACTAGTTACTACAAAGTTACTTTTTGGTAACTAGTTACAGTTACAGTTACAAGTTACTTTTATATAGTGAAAATCTAGAATTTTTTGGGCCTCATTAAGGTTGTTGGGTAGCACACTAGGCCAGTGCCTGAGGAAGAATAAAGTGTATTAAGCAATTATCCTTTTTGGGCCACACCCATCATTTTCATATTTCACTTTTGGGTTTCAAGAGCTTATTAATTAGAAAAAGTAAGGCTGTGCGAAAACCGAAAACCGACTTTTCGGTTTCGGTTTTGTAGAAAACCGAAACCGACGTCGGTTTTGATTTAGTCGGTTTTGACCCAAAGTCGGTTTTCCTTCACAATGAACATTTTTGCTCTTTCTGTAAGTGAAAACGCTAAAAAAAATATCCCATGTTTGTAAGATGTCAATTGTAACTAGCTGCATATTACAAAAAATGCATCTATAATGAGTTACAGTACATAGAGATAGTAGTAAGAGTTAGTGCTAAAAGTAATAATATCATTATTGTAAAAAAGTCGCAAAAATTGCGACCAACGTTACTACATAACAGAAAACCGAAACCGACTTATTTTGAAAACCGAAACCGACAGTCGGTTTCAATTTTGAAAACCGCACTGCCTTAAGAAAAAGTAACTTTGAAAGTAACATTGCTCAAAACTGAAAGTTACAGTTACAGTTACTGAAATATCTCCAGAGTAACTACAGGGTGTTTTATTTAAAGTGTGCTATTACAAACTAATTTTGCACAGGGAATTCAAGGAGATATCAATTTGCCTATGAAGTACAAACTTGAAGAAAATAGTGGGAAATTTTATGTAGATGGTCATTTTTGGCCAATTTACTTACTATATTTTGATACCACTGAGCTAAAGCTGACCCTAAAAATCACAGGATTCAGTACATAAAATGCTATACAGTTAGTTTCTTGTCTGCAACAATGGTCCATTGCTTGCATGTGACAAGTCTAGTTGGACTTTAACTGATATTTTCTGCCATGCAAATGTTTACTGGAATGTTTAATATAGCATTTGGAGAACATTTGACAAGAAAAAGTGGGGGTTTGTCACCTTTAATCTCCAAATTATGGCTAAAATTTGAGCAAGCCCTTAAAGGAATGGCATTATTGGGTCATTTTGACTAAATAACTGGCAAATATTATTTTATTTTCTGTTAATATAGATGTTTTTGACCTGGTAGTCAAAATATTTTAGTCATTTGTTAAGGTAAAAGTCTTATTATGAATGTTTTCCCATTTGGAACATATCACAATTTTGCCAAAGTGGCCCCAGAGCTGGGGCACCACAAAAATGATGCCTTGACTTCTATGCTACAAAATGTACAGTTAAGGGCTAAAAATGTAAAAATGTTAAAGGCTTCACATAAAATTTCCCACAATTTCCTCTGACTTTGTACTTCATAAGATAATTTGTATCTCTTTGAATTCAATGTCTAAAAGTGGTTTATAATGGCACGTTTAAAAAAAAACCGTGTAGGACAAATGCTAGAACCAAGCTGACCACTCTTTTTTACTATTGAAACACGTATCTATTGGGACTTTCGTACACAGATTAATGGATTATATAATGTTAAAGAACAATATCTCAATCGTCTCATCACATCATCTCTCCGTTCTGCTCCGTTGATCACTACACACTCGGGGCTCATTCAATAATGCTCTGGTTCCGTCTAGACTTTGCCCGAGCCTGATCGGCCTCCATGTTCTCATATTTCCTTCAAATCCTGTGTCTGAGTAGACAATTATGTCTGTGTCTTTGTCCTTGATTGGTGCGTAGGTGAAAGCCCTATGAATATCCAGTTCTCAAATTCTACCAGTTTTCTTCCTCTCTGCATAATACCTTTCCACCAAGATTTCATTGGTGTGTCTAAATCCAGCTCCAATCTTCTTTGGAGTCGTTGACCAGAAGGTTTTGTATGATCCTTCAATGTTGAGATATGTGTTCACCACTGTGATTTCTATTGAGATGTCCAGAGGCATAATTCCTAGCATCATTTGAAGTCCGTCCATAGAGGCATTCCACACTTGATTTGAGATGATTGATACCTTTCCTTTGGTCAATCTCCTTAATTGGCTTGTGATCCATATACAGCGCCAGCACTGTTGGTTTGTGTTTTTGAGTAAAGAGAGCTTACCTCGTCTTGTCATTGCAGAATGTAAGACCAAACTTGTCAGCCGATTCCATAAAAGTATAAATAACTCTCTGCATTTGTTTGACTAGTTCATTAAGATCCAGTCCTCTTAGTACGGCATTCAAATCACCACTAGTCAAGACCCGTTACCAGATCTATTAAATTGTTGACCAACGGAGACCCTGGGCCCACTATCCTTGTGATTTTGTTAACTATCTCTATCCTTGTGATTTTGTTAACAAGG